>CM064911.1:90667172-90873715 GCA_032727855.1 Quercus ilex subsp. ballota | reverse complement strand
ACTGCATCATGCGCGTATCACAAATTGTCTGAATTGATAAGTGGACTTGGGAAAGTATCTGGAAGGTAGACTGGTAGTTGGATAGATAAGCACGAATGGTGATAACAGAAATAGGTTAAAGAATGATTCATTGAATCTGTCCGTAGCACATAAACCAAGACTAAACTTCTAGAGGAATAACCTAAGTCGAATTCAAGATATTCCATCTAGAAGACATATACACTGCAAGCAGAAACTGCACTGGCCCCCATTTACAGCTGTTTGAGAGATCTCTTCTCTCCAAACATATTATTTAAAGGCTTCATGGGGTCACAGCTGACCACACACCATAACAATACGCCCCCATTTTCTTCACACAATTTTCGAGATAATCTATCTCTTCCACTGAAAATGCTATTTTCTCGGAATATGCTTCTCTTAGTCTTAGTCACACAGGCGCTTATGCTGATAAGCATGCCTGCACATATGGGCGAGGCTACGAATATGATGAAGAAAAACCAGGTCTTAGATTCACTGCAAGCTCAAGTCCCTCCAATCTCTCTGCCTGTACCTAATTCTCCGACCACAAGCGACACCCGGATCAGCGAAAAGGCCTTTGCTAGTGATTTACCTTTGCTGCGCCGAGAGCTTCTAAAGGGTTATACTCATCCATCAGCTCCAAGCCCGGAAACCTATGTCCCAGCTTCAACAAATACTTTAGCAAATCACAACGCTGCCCCTTCACCGGCACCACTGCCAGGATCATGCTGACACCTCCATCACCTAGCCCCGATGTGTTTTGTGCACCCTTTCTTTTCTTTGTTACTATAATATATATATAGCAGAATTTTCACTTTTTGGTTCAACTGATATGTGTGTGTTTGGTAAGGTGCACCACCTTTCAAATATCAAAAGGCTTAGTCTTTTTGTTAAGCGATAAAATTCAATATTACTGAATTCCAGATTTTGATTCTTTTTCTCTTATCTACTTCGTATCAAATCTGTTGAAGTGCAGAGAAAATAGAGAAAAATAAAGGAAAGTCAAATTCTAGGCCAGACAATAAATTGATTTATTGTCTTCTGTAATATGGCCATTTCGCAATATTTTTTCTCAGCGGCCAAACAAGAACCAAAGGAAAACAGTAAATGAAACCCCTATCCCCACGTAAACAAATCTGAATCTAATAAAACAAGCACAGTTAATCATAGCTTTCAGAAAATAGTTTTCTGAATCCGTACTCGGTGCAATTTGAGTTAGTTGGTTGAGACGTAGAAAACAATTTTGCATTTTGTGTTTTTTAGTAACAACAAACAGGCCCTAAAATTAGATCTAAGCGCTAGTTTAAAACTTGCCGAGATCGACTACCACGAGGAAGCGCCGGCGGGGGGAGACGGCTGATCTCCATCGTCTCAAAGGCTCTTCCGATGGGTTCTTGTGCTCTACTTCGAAGAGTTTCAGTAAGACAGTAACCCCTCCATTTTTCGTGTTAATACGTATTGTGTGACTCTCTCAAGACTCAAGAGAAGAAGAAACTTTCTTCAGAGTTTGGCACCGCCGCCCTGAGAGGTTAAATTTGATGGTAGTGGAATAGTAGCCCGATTCATTGACCACCTGTTGCGGCTCCGTTCATATGTTTTTGACTTTTATGGCTTTGACAGCTTCATGAAGCGAGAGAGAGAGAGAGAGAGCTTGTGTCACGTGGAAAATTACAAAAAGATAAGGAAAGTGGGCAGTCATATGCTTTGAGTTTTGACAACCACGTGGAAAAGCGCACCTTTGACTATCCATTTATTGTTTTTAGAGTAACCTCTATGCACATGGAAAATTATTAGGTAGAATGGTGAGTACATTATGAATGTAATTGATGAAATTTATAATTTATGTGAAAAGAGTGGGAGGAGAGAATACGTATTTATAGTATTCTGAGAGTACACAATAATTTCTTCTATGAACATAGTGTTTAGAATATAATGTGGTTTATAAAGTATAGGGTTTAAAATGAAAAAGAAAAAACAAATAATAATAATAATTTATAAGTTATGGTTTAATTTGTTACAAGAGGTAACCTTTTGGGGTTTCTTTTTCAAATAAAATTTATCATTATAAAAAAATTGCTAGCGAGCATCGTATAAACTGAAAAATACAGTTAGTGTGCTCTCTTCATTTTAAGTTTTAACTTTACCTTGTATTGGTCAATATGAGTCTGTTCTTATTTGGGCATGTGAGTGTGCCGTGTGCTCCTTTTTTCAGCCATACAAGTTTACAGTTTTCAAATTAAATATAATATAAGCCCTTCCTATAACGCAGCAATTAATTTCATTGTCATGACTCATTATCAGCATTTTGTTGGGTGAAATACCAAGATTGTTCCCAATCTATCACCCATTAAAGATAATAATAATAATAATAATAATAATAATAATAATAATAATAATAATAAAATCTAAAAATATATGCTAAAAGATATCAACATTACTTATTATTTTTAACCCATAATATTAGGTGATCATGTGAGGAGTTTATATTCTTGAGTTTATTTAGTTTTAAAGATAAACCAGAGAAAGTATAATGTTACATAGAAAAAGTAAAGTTTTAAAATACTGTATATAAATCAAATAAACTAAATAAGTTGTGGCTATAGACCAGAGTTTGTTTATTATTAAAACCTTGTTCTATTGATGTTATTTTCATCATATTATTGGTTTTAATTCAACTGAGTGCACCTAGTTGGTCTTTGACGGTTGATTTGGGCAAAAGACACTCTGCCACATCAAGTTCTACTGCTGTTACTGGCAACATCCTGCTTCCAACATTAGGTGTACGTTTAACATGGATGAAATTTGCCAGCATATTTTTGCTACTATTCATGAGTCTTATTGTACTTTTTGGTACTATTCATAAGTCTTATTGTATTATTTTAGCTAACTTTTACATTTATTTACAATACTTTTAACAAAATAAGTGGACCCCAAATGAATCCTAGATCTTAGTGGCCTTATCAACGCCTTCTCAAAAAAAGGTTTTACTACCAAAGAAATGGTGGCTCTATCACGAGGGGTTCAATTCTTAGTAACTCTAATTTTATTTAATTAGTAGTGTTTAAAGCCTTGCATGATGAATTCTAATTAACTTAATTAGTAAAGTCTTGAACTAAACAATCATAAGCCACTAATTTCTACACTAATGAATTTTCAAATATCAATTCAAGATTTGCTTCTCCAATTGTCAAACACAGAGATAAATTCGTTAGTTTTGACATGTGTATTAGATTTTTTTTATATTAGATTAGTGGTACCACATATTTGACTAAAAAATTTATGTTATAATATTAATCTAGCACTAGTTGAGTTTGTCATACAAATCCTACCTATAACTAGGTGGGGAGCTCTAATAAAAAAAAAAGCGTTGGTGTCTTATATTTTACCTATTATAAAAAGGTTTCAACATATTTGGGGCCCCTACTATTAACGTAGATCCACCCTATATCTATTTAACATACTCTATACGAAATAATAAATTGGTCATGTGACAAAGTGTTATTGATTTTGATAGAGAATAAAGTTGAGCATGGAACATATGACTTTTATGATTTTATCTTCTCATCGATTGAGGAACTTATGTTCAAATCTTACGAAGACCAAAAAAAAAGAAAAAGAAAAAAAGAAGACCAATAATTAATGTTTGGAATTGATGGTAAACAGTAATTTTTGTATAGCAGATGCTATATATTTCAAATTATATGATACCTTACAAAAAATGCCTCGTATGAAATGACACCCACATTGTTCTTATACTTTGTCTAGGAATTCACTCAGTCGGCCAAGAAAGTTGCAGAAACTTCCGAACCAGGATTTACAATGAAACCAACATAGATTCCTCATATGCAACTTCATTGAAATCAGTTTGTCCAAGCATTGGCGGTGACTCCAATCTTGCCCCTCTAGATGTAACTACTCCAACAACCTTTGACAATGCTTACTACACGAATTTGATAAACAAAAAGGGTCTCTTGCACTCGTATGGGTTTGGCCCAATGTAGAGGCAGATCAAGGTTGCCGTCTCTCACATGCGATAAAGATCTAGTGGTATTTTTAGTTTGTGGACAACATGGTAACACATTTGGAGGTGGTTGACGCCTTTGATAAGGTAGCACCACTTAAACCTAAAGATTTGTTCAATAAGAAAATCTATTTACTTTAGAGGGAAAGGGAACACATATATGAACCAATTGACCGTTCAACTTTTATATTTTTCTTTGGCCCAATTAATTAATAAGAGGCCGAATATAACTTTTGAAAAAAAAAAAAATGGATGGGGAGGACGTGGCTCCCCTTCAATTTGTTTTTGGTAGAAGATGTTAGGGAAATATGCTTTATTAATTAATCAATTATATTTATTTAAAATTTAAATTTATATAGTATAAAAATGTCATTTGATTTCTACCCAAAAAAAAAAAAAATGTCATTTGATTATATTGGTTAAACAGATCGTGTCAAAACAAGTTATAGATTAACTTCAAAATCTCTTTTTCGCTGAACACATACGTCTTGTTCTTTTCTATGCAGTACTGCGCACACATATTTGAATCATTAGAATAACGTAGAAAAACGTTGCTTTCTATTAGGCGTTTCAAACTTTGGATGTGTTCTAGATGACATGCAAGCAAACAAAATCTACCACAGTATAAAGTAAACGTGTAGGGTCACTTGGTGACCGTGGAATATCTCTGTCCTATGCACTGCCATGCATGTCTGTCCTCCTTTTCACATTAGTCACAGTGTAAAATACCAGATATTCCTTAAATTAAATAAGAGACATATTAACCATATACGAATAAGAGTAAAAGTTAAAATTTTACATTGTACTCGCAACATAAATTTTTTTTTATAATGTATAGATATTTTGCGTGTCTATAATATAAACCTATAACCATTTTTTTTTTTTTTTTTAAAGAGTGGGAAAAATGAACAAAGAAAAGGCATAAAGGTTACATAAGAAATGGCGGTGGACTAATTAAATAACACTATCCTTGAATCCGTCTATTTTACATTAGTTGTGTGTGCGTCAGAGCGTATGTGTTTGTGTTTTTGTCGAATAAATTAATACTATCTAAAAGAAGAAATGTGACTTAGAGTTGGAGATATTACAAACAGATAAGCTAGTAACATGATTAGGAAATATTAAATAAGCCTTTCATATCGTTTTCAAGGTTTATTAGATCCACTTTCAAACCTTTGACTTCTCACCCAAAAAAACAAAAAAAAAAAAAAAACAAAAAAAAAACTTTCGATCCTCTGCAGCAGGATATACTAGTTAGAGGTGTCCAACCCGACCAACCCGCCAAACCCAAGCCCATTCGACCCATTGCAATCTGATCTAATTGCTCTAGAGGTCAAACACAGGTCCGGACCTTCAAAAACCTAATGTTGGTAGGTCAGTTGCAGGTCTCCTCCTCCAAAACTTGTGAAACCTGACCCGAATAAAATACATCAATTCTGATGATTTCTCAAACTCTTTGGTGACTTTTCTAGCTAGATACAACGGATTTCGATGACTAACACAGCTAGATACAACGGGGATACACCAAATTTGATAGAAATTCATCAAATTCAACAAGTTATCTGCACGAATTTGTGAAAATCTCTCTCTAAAATCCAATGAGATCTTTGCCAGCCCTTACCGAATCTTGGACATTTGGCAAGATCTTATCGAATCTAAAGAGATGTTGGCATCTTGTTGCTTTTCAGCTTCACCTGAAACCGACCACTATAGACACCGCATTTTGTACCCCTTACGACTTGGGCCCCAATTCCCCAATAATGTCGAAATTATAAGACCCAGGGTTGTTTTAGGGCCCAATTAGATTACAAATTGACTTGAGAGGTGTTAAAATGGAAAATATAACTTTTTAATGAGTAAAAAATCTATTTTTGGAAAAGAAAGGCCAAAGAAAGCCCTTGACCTACATATGTAGGCATGAAACTGCATGCATGACCTTTAAGCATGTGTACGCAGGCATGAGCCTGTGCAGGCAAGTAAAGTTTCAGAGACATAAAAAAGATAAGTTTTTTGCATTAATGTTGAGGTTTGGAACGAATCCCACATCGTCTGGAAGCCATTTCAAACCCCAATTTTCGCAATATAAATAGCCATACATAGTACCCTTTCAAAAACATACAAAAATCCTAAGGGAAAAACCTAAGATACACTAGAAATAGTGAATAAAAAAGGGAGTTTTTTAACAAAACACTTTCAAGTCAATTTTATTTGATTGGGACCTATTCTGGCCTTGATTCTTGAGTTTTGAAGTTTACTAATTATTTCTTTATGGTTATGAATATATTTGACTAAGGGGAACGGTCAAAAATCAAACCTAGGTACTTTTTCCTTGAAGGTATATGTTTCAAACTTTCCTTTCTTTTCTGCCTTTAGTTTTGTTTTAATCTTGTTTATTTACTTTGTTTATGTTATAACATGTTTGTTTAGCCTAGGTTTAGTCTTGCTTCTGTTTTTAAAGCATGTTAGGGTGTTAGATTTATAATTTTAAGTATTGCCTTGTTTCTATGTTTGTTGTTTCTAGGTTAGGGTTTTTTGAACAACCCTATGCATGTATGCTTTATGCATGTGTACGCAGGTCAAATCCTGCGTACGCAGGTATTTGGCCTGCGTACGCAGGCTTCTGTATGCATATGCAGGTCGTTTTTTCCAGAATCTTTAATTTATGTTTTGCTTTGTTTTCTTTATTTGTTTCACATGCTATAATCTTGCTTTGATCCCCCATGTATCTATATATAGTTTTAAGTCTCTGTTTCACATGTTGGTTGTTAGTTTACCTTTAACAAGTCTAGTCCATCGCCGTTGACCACCACCACTGAATGGCGTCGAATCTTGGTTTCTCCACTGTTGATTTCGAGTTTGAGAACAAAACTGAGGTTTGTTATGGGTTTGTTTTATGGTGGGTTTGCTGTGAAATTTCTTTGTATTTTTGGGTCTTGCCTTTGTGGGTTTGGCTGGTGATTGGTGAGTTTGGTGGTGCAAGTGGGTTTGGCCAATGATTGGTTGGTTCGGTGGTGTGAGTGGGTTTCACCGGTGGGGTTGGCGGTGCAAATGGGTTTGGTGGTTGAAGGGTTAGGCTTTGGCAGTGCAAATGGGTTTCGCCTACGATTGGTGGTGATATTTGGTGGTGGCCGATGGGGTTGGTTGTTTGCTTCTAACTGGGTTTGTGTTTGTTGCTTTTGTGTTTGGTTGACAAGGAAGATATGTTGCTGGGTTTGTGTTTGTGTTTTTGTGTTTGGTTGACAAGAAAGGGCAAGAAAATGCTAGAAAATCTGGGCATGTGTTCTTATGTGGATCTATAGTTTAATTTTCTCAGCAACCATGTTTTTGGGGAAGATCATAAAGAACAATTATTATTTAAATAATTAAATGAATACAATTCACGTGCTTCTCATCACAACTTTGTTTTAATATTTCAATACAGTTCAAGGATTTTATCACCATCTTAGTCCTAGCTTTTTCCCTTTTTTTTTTTTTTTTTTTTTTTTTTGGGAGAAGTAGTCTCAGCTGAGTACTATGCAAGAGACCTTGGGATAGGGGTAGGTGGGTTGGACACACACATTCATGGTAACTATTTTAAATTAGGGTGCTGTTAACAAGTGCTGTCCGGCACCTGGGTAGTAGAATCAATTTTTTGAATGCTTTTACTGAAATACCTTTATTTTAATGGGAAATTTGAGAAAAACAAATCAGCTGAATGATAGTGTTTTAGGCGGAATAGAAAAAAAAAAAAAATCATTAAGACTTAATTACTTATTTTTTAGATTTCCTCTTCGAATGCTACTTATTTTTTAGATTTAGATTTTAGCTTCACACATACAAAAATTTATAGATAAAAACAACTTCTTATTTGTTCTTATTAACTATTGTTTTATCACTAATTTTTAAATAAAAATAACAACAATTTTTTAGATACGTGCTAGTGCCATCTCACCAAATTTTAAAGTTAACCAAAAAAAAAAAAAAAAAACCAACATGGATAGTTAGGAAGAGTTAGACATGTGCTTGAGTTGGAGAGTTATATATTAATATCTATTTGATTATTGAGATAAAACCGATCTTCATTGTGAATGAGTTATAGTATAATAGTAATTGCTAATTAGCATAAATGGGTAATCTATAATGTATATTTATCTACTATATATATATAAGCTAATAAAAAAATAAATGGATACACGGAATAGACTCTTGGGCGATGTATATATGCTTACAAACTCATGCAATCACGATAGGAAGAAAAAGAGCAGGAACTCCTAGGAGCTTAGCTAGCCCATCTTTGATAAACAACTTCACAGGATGCAATCAAGCAACTTTACAAGATGTGCAATCATGCAATAAGACACAAGAAAAGCTTATGTGTTTATGACGCTATTCTATTTAACATAAGCCAGGAGGAGATTTAGAGTACAGGAATAAATCTTAGGCCAAAACCTCTATTGACTTTCAATATGAATCCTGAGTTAGTTTCAATTGTGCTTATTTTCCTTTTCTTTTTCTAAATGTTACGTATGTTGTTAGAAAATTTTTTTTTTCTTCTAAACTTCCAAATACCCTCTTGGAAAAATAAGGCAAATTTAGATATAATTCTCACTCTTAAGGACAACTGTTCAATTCCCATTTAAATAATTTTTTCTTGAACGAAAATTGCCATATATTCATTATATGATTAATTATTCCATTCTAACCTTTTGTCTTTCTTAAAGTAATCATTTTTATTCTCATATAATCATCATCTCAATGTATTAAATTTGTATTGTGTGTAGTCTTACTATCAAAGAGTTAAAATCTCCATTATAAGTTCAAAATTTTTACTTTAAATTTTTTAAGATAAGTAATTTAATCATATTATTGAAATAAATTGTTTAATTTACATATACTTTTCTATTAAGCCGAGCATCGCATGGACATAACACTAGTATATAATAAAAGTTAAGTTTAGAAGTCGTGGTTGTGCCAAGTACCTTCACCAAATTATAAAAATTTTACTAAAAAAAAGATATAATTTTACATCTCCTATAATTTCTAAGTTGGTAGATATCATAATTTGATTACAATCCAAATTCTTCATTTAATCCTTTTCTTACTATAATATATAAGTTGAAAAAAATATTAATTAAAAAAACAGCAATAAAAAAAATCTTACACGTTAATCTTACACGTTTTAGATTTAGAATTTTTAAAAAATAGTTATAATTGCAGAAATTTTATTAGATTTTAAAAAAATAGAAATAATTTTTCTTTTCCTATAATTTATAAGTTGATAAAATTTGTAATTTGATTACAATCCAAATTCTCCATCTAATCATTTTCTTATTGTAATCTATAAGTTGAAAAATAAAATCTTAATTAAAAAACAAACAGCAACAAAAAAAAAATCTTAAACCCAAATTTTTAATAACAAAAACAAAAGCACACGTAAAAGGAAGTAGTACACGTTTTTTTTGAAATTATAATTAATGATTAATATATTAATATATATATATATATATATAATATTCTTATATATTAAAAATCTAACAGATTTTTAATACACGTTTTAGATTTTTTTTATTTAAAAATAGATATAATTTTTTTTTTCTTATCTTCATTTCCTATAATTATATTACTACACGTAAAAAGAAAACAACAAATTAAAAAAAAACATATAATTCTATATGTAAAAAGAAAATAGCTACTGTGGGGCCCGTAGGCCTGGCAGCCTGGGCCCATCTTGCATTTGGCCCAAGGCCCATTCCGAGGAGGGATGATCGTCCGAGGCTGGTGTATGAAGACCTATGACTTTTTGGACCCCGCCGAGGACATCCCTGTCCTCGGCATACCGAGGCTAATTTCAGGTGGCGGACAGGCCCAGAACAAGTTGTCACCTCCACACTGAATGCGCTCATCTAACCCCCCCTGGCCGCATTAATGGGGAGGTAACCCCTTGACAGGGTAACATTGATCATGGTGAACCACTCGAGTACTGATTAGGCCTCTGATGGGACGGACGGTCAGAGGGAAGGACAATGGATGATCAACAGAAGGAAGAAGGGGATAGGAGGGAGAGAACTATATAAGAAGGGCGAGCAAAGCAGTTGAGGGGGGGGGGGGGGGGAGGAGAAGAAGGAACCTCCTCTGACGAGTGTCGAGGAGCTACCTTTAGTTGTAAATTGGGTTCACTCCCCTTCAATGGTGAAAAGCGGCATGTGTTCCGTTGCTAGTCTGTTAGGGCCTAACCCTTCGCCCCACTCTCTAGAAATGTATTGTTAGGGAACCTTTCTAAACTGAGTCCCTACAATTGGCGCCGTTTGTGGGGAGGATTAGTGCACTGGCAGGCGCAACGGGCGATCGTTCCTAAGCAGTTATTTTACGGAAGGTTGGTAGCGACACATCCAAAAAAAAAAAAAAAACAAACAAACAAACAAACATTGTAGAAAAGTAGAAGATTCAACAGAAAAGAAAAGGAACTTCATATTATTCTATTAAGCAGAAAGTACAAGATACAAACAGAGGCTCAGGCAGGCTTGTTTTAAAACTAATTTTACAAGCTAATTCTACAAACAGAGGCCCAGGTGGACCTGTTCTAAAACTAGCTAGAGGGAATGGGGCTGAGGCTAACATGCTTCAAGGCCACCAACAACTCCTTGTTCGGTGCGGCGGAGCTGGAACAAAGATAGGAGCCGACGCAGGGGCACCGAGAAGCCCTCCCTCATGATGTTCCCTAGATTCTCTCCAATCCTCACGAGCATTGGCCGTTGGAGACGGCAACACTCGGGCACTAGCCATGACGTGATTTTGCGCGTCTCCTCCGGCAGGGGTGCGCCCCGGGGAGGAGCGTTAGGTACTTCAGGGACATCCTTCCTAGCCACCACGCATGGCACTATCAGGGTTATGCCTAGACTTTGTCGCGCAGGAAGCCTAGTGGGGGCTGCGGTCACAACGGCTCATGGCCGGGACGGTAGGGCCATTGGCCTGTGTGTCCTCACACCCGCCCAGGGCCGCCCCATATCTTCCAACTCTGGTCACAATCCTGGCAGGGTTATTGAAGGGGCTCGGGGAGCTGAAGGGACGTGTTTCTAGTTGTGTTGGGAAGTTCATGGAGTGTGGAGAAACGTTTGCCCCAGAAAGCCATATATAGAGGATGAAGACTGGTGGGAATTAATCCAAACAAAGTTCGAAAAGAGAATTATCAGCGGTACTAATCACGAGGATACCAAAACCCAAGGAGACCGTAGACCGTTGGATTTGTATCAATTCACGAGAATATTAATGAAGGCGTGTCTCACGCATCGAAGCGTCAAGCGCGGAGCGCGAACGGCCAAGGGGCACCTCGTAAATGAAGAAGATGGGAACTTGAATTGAAGGCAAGGTCAATGTTACATGTAAGATCAGAGTCCGAACCACCCCTGCCCAAAGCACCGTAGAGTTAATAGTCCGACCCGAGAAGGAGCCGTCTCCAGTAAAGCGGTCCTAGGACAAACCCCTTCATACAGAAGAATGGAAGTACTAGACAGAACCAAGGCATTGCATGGCCCTCGGACTCAAGCCTATGGGGAAACTAACCACTCGGCTATACCTGGGTACTAGACAGAACCAAGGTATTGCATGGTCCTCGGACTCAAACCTATGGGGAAACTAGATACTTATAGAAGGATGGAAGTGTTAGACAGAACCAAGGCATTGCATGGTCCTCGGACTCAAGCCTATGGGCAAACTAACCACTCGGATATACCTGGGTACTAGACAGAACCAAGGTATTGCATGGTCTTCGGACTCAAACCTACGGGGAAACTAGATACTTATAGAAGAATGGAAGTGTTAGACAGAACCAAGGCATTGCATGGTCCTCGGACTCAAGCCTATGGGGAAACTAACCACTCGGCTATACCTGGGTACTAGACAGAACCAAGGTATTGCATGGTCCTCGGACTCAAACCTATGGGGAAACTAGATACTTACAGAAGAATGGAAGTGTTAGACAGAACCAAGGCATTGCATGGTCCACGGACTCAAGCCTATGGGGAATCTAAGCACTCGGCTATACCTGGGTATTAGAGAGAACCAAGGTATTGCATGGTCCTCGGACTCAAACCTATGAGGAAACTAGATACTTACAGAAGGATGGAAGTGTTAGACAGAACCAAGGCATTGCATGGTCCTCGGACTCAAGCCTATGGGGAAACTAACCACTTGGCTATACCTGGGTACTAGATAGAACCAAGGTATTGCATGGTCCTCAGAGTCAAACTATGGGGAAACTAGATACTTACAGAAGGATGGAAGTGTTAGACAGAACCAAGGCACTGCATGGTCCTCGGACTCAAGCCTATGGGGAAACAAACCACTCAGCTATACCTGGGTACTAGACAGAACCAAGGTATAGCATGGTCCTCGGACTTAAACCTATGGGGAAACAACATACTTACAGAAGAATGGAAGTGTTAGACAGAACCAAGGCATTGCATGGTCCTCGGACTCAAGCCTATGGGGAAACTAACCACTCGGCTATACCTGGGAACTAGACAGAACCAAGGTATTGTATGGTCCTTGGACTCAAACCTATTGGGAAACTAGATACTTACAGAAGAATGGAAGTGTTAGACAGAACCAAGACACTACATGGTCCACGGACTCAAGCCTATGGGGAAACTAACCACTCGGCTATACCTGGGTACAAGACAGAACGAAGGTATTGCATGGTCCTCGGACTCAAACCTATGGGGAAACTAGATACTTACAGAAGGATGGAAGTGTTAGACAGAACCAAGGCATTGCATGGTCCTCGGACTCAAGCCTTTAGGGAAACTAACGACTCGGCTATACCTGGGTACTATATAGAACCAAGATATTGCATTGTCCTCGAACTCAAACCTATGGGAAAACAAGATACTTACAGAAGAATGGAAGTGTTAGACAGAACCAAGGCATTGCATGGTCCTCGGACTCAAGCCTTTGGGGAAACTAACCACTCGGCTATACCTGGGTACTAGATAGAACAAAGGTATTGCATGGTCCTCGGACTCAAACCTATGGGGAAACTAGATACTTACAGAAGGATGGAAGTGTTAGACAGAACCAAGGCATTGCATGGTCCTCGGACTCAAGCCTATGGGGAAACTAACCATTCGGCTATACCTGAGTACTAGACAGAACCAAGGTATTGCATGGTCCTCGGACTCAAACCTATGGGGAAACTAGATTCTTCAGAAGAATGGAAGTGTTAGACAGAACCAAGGCATTGCATGGTCCTCGGGCTCAAGCCTGTGGGGAAACTAAACGCTAGGATATACCTGGGTACTAGACAGAACCAAGGTATTGCATGGTCCTCGAACTCAAACCTATGGGAAAACTAGATACTTACAGAAGAATTGAAGTGTTAGACAGAACCAAGGCATTGCATGGTCCTCGGACACAAGCCTATGGGAAAACTAACCACTCGGCTATACCTGGGTACTAGACAGAACCAAGGTATTGCATGGTCCTCGGACTCAAACCTATGGGGAAACTAGATACTTACAGAAGAACGGAAGTGTTAGACAGAACCAAGGCATTGCATGGTCCTCGGACTCAAGCCTGTGGGTAAACTAACCACTCGGCTATATCTTGGTACTAGATAGAACCAAGGTATTGCATGGTCCTCGAACTCAAACCTATGGGAAAACTAGATACTTACAGAAGAATGGAAGTGTTAGACAAAACCAGGGCATTGCATGGTCCTCGGACTAAAGCCTACGGGGAAACTAACCATTCGGCTATACCTGAGTACTAGACAGAACCAAGGTATTGCATGGTCCTCGGACTCAAACCTATGGGGAAACTAGATACTTACAGAAGAATGGAAGTGTTAGACAGAACCAAGGCATTGGATGGTCCTCGGACTCAAGCCTGTGGGGAAACTAACTGCTAGGATATACCTGGGTACTCGACAGAACCAAGGTATTGCATGGTCCTCGGACTCAAACCTATGGGGAAACTAGATACTTACAGAAGAATTGAAGTGTTAGACAGAACCAAGGCATTGCATGGTCCTCGGACACAAGCCTATGGGGAAACTAACCACTCGGCTATACCTGGGTACTAGACAGAACCAAGGTATTGCATGGTCCTCGGACTCTAACATATGGGGAAACTAGATACTTACAAAAGAACGGAAGTGTTAGACAGAACCGAGGCATTGCATGGTCCTCGGACTCATGCCTTTGGGGAAACTAACCACTCGGCTATACCTGGGTACTAGACAGAACCAAGGTATTGCATGGTCCCAAGACTCAAACCTATGGGGAAACTAGATACTTACAGAGGGATGGAAGTGTTAAACAGAACCAAGGCATTGCATGGTCCTCGGACTCAAGCCTATGGGTAAACTAACCACTCGGCTATACCTGGGTACTAGATAGAACCAAGGTATTGCGTGGTCCTCGAACTCAAACCTATGGGAAAACGAGATACTTACAGAAGAGTGGAAGTGTTAGACAGAACCAAGGCATTGCATGGTCCTCGGACACAAGCCTATGGGGAAACTAACGACACGGCTATACCTGGGTACTAGACAAAACCAAGGTATTGCATGGTCCTCGGACTCAAACTTATGGGGAAACTAGATACTTACAGAATGATGGAAGTGTTAGACAGAACCAAGGCATTGCATGGTCCTCGGACTCAAGCCCATGGAAAAACTAACCACTCGGTTATACTTGGGTACTAGACAGAACCAAGGTAATGTATGGTCCTCGGACTCAAACCTATGGGGAAACTAGATACTTACAGAAGAATGGAACTGTTAGACAGAGCCAAGGCATTGCATGGTCCTCGGACTCAAGCCTATGGGGAAACTAAACACTCGGCTATACCTGGGTACTAGACAGAACCAAGGTATTGCATGGTCCTCGGACTCAAACCTGTGGGGAAACTAGATACTTACCGAAGGATGGAAGTGTTAGACAGAACGAAGGCATTGCATGGTTCTCGGACTCAAGCCTATGGGGAAACCAACCATTCGGCTATACCTGAGTACAAGACAGAACCAAGGTATTGCATGGTCCTCGGACTCAAACCTATGGGGAAACTAGATACTTACAGAAGAATGGAAGTGTTAGACAGAACCAAGGCACTGAATGGTCCCCGGACACAAGCCTATGGGGAAACTAACCGCTCGGCTATACCTGGGTACTAGACAGAACCAAGGTATTGCTTGATCCGCGGACTCAAACCTATGGGGAAACTAGATACTTACAGAAAAACGGAAGTGTTAGACAGAACCAAGGCATTGCATGGTCCTCGGACTCAAGACTATGGGTAAACTAACCACTCGGCTATACCTGGGTACTAGATAGAACCAAGGTATTGCATGGTCCTCAAACTCAAACCTATGGGGAAACTAGATACATACAGAAGGATGGAAGTGTTAGACAGAACCAAGGCATTGCATGGTCCTCGGTCTCAAGCTTATGGGAAAACTAAACAATTGGCTATACCTGGGTACTATATAGAACCAAGGTATTGCATGGTCCTCGAACTCAAACCTATGGGAAAACTAGATATTTACAGAAGAATGGATGTGTGAGACAGAACCAAGGCATTGCATGGTCCTCAGACTCAAGCCTTTGGGGAAACTAACCACTCGGCTATACCTGGGTACTAGACAGAACCAAGGCATTGCATGGTTCTCGGACTCATGCCTATGAGGAAACCAACCATTCGGCTATACCTGAGTACTAGACAGAACCAAGGTATTGCATGGTCCTCGGACTCAAACCTATAGGGAAACTAGATACTTACAGAAGAATGGAAGTGTTAGACAGAACCAAGGCACTGAATGGTCCCCGGACACAAGCCTATGGGGAAACTAACCGCTCGGCTATACCTGGGTACTAGACAGAACCAAGGTATTGCATGATCCTCGGACTCAAACCTATGGGGAAACTAGATACTTACAGAAAAACGGAAGTGTTAGACAGAACCAAGGCATTGCATGGTCCTCGGACTCAAGACTATGGGTAAACTAACCACTCGGCTATACCTGGGTACTAGATAGAACCAAGGTATTGCATGGTCCTCGAACTCAAACCTATGGGGAAACTAGATACTTACAGAAGGATGGAAGTGTTAGACAGAACCAAGGCATTGCATGGTCCTCGGTCTCAAGCTTATGGGAAACTAAACAATTGGCTATACCTGGGTACTATATAGAACCAAGGTATTGCATGGTCCTCGAACTCAAACCTATGGGAAAACTAGATATTTACAGAAGAATGGAAGTGTGAGACAGAACCAAGGCATTGCATGGTCCTCAGACTCAAGCCTTTGGGGAAACTAACCACTCGGCTATACCTGGGTACTAGACAGAACCAAGGTATTGCTTGGTCCTCGGACTCAAACCTATGGGGAAACTAGATACTTATAGAAGGATGGAAGTGTTAGACAGAACCAAGGCATTGCATGGTCCTCGGACTCAAGCCTATGGGCAAACTAACCACTCGGATATACCTGGGTACTAGACAGAACCAAGGTATTGCATGGTCTTCGGACTCAAACCTACGGGGAAACTAGATACTTATAGAAGAATGGAAGTGTTAGACAGAACCAAGGCATTGCATGGTCCTCGGACTCAAGCCTATGGGGAAACTAACCACTCGGCTATACCTGGGTACTAGACAGAACCAAGGTATTGCATGGTCCTCGGACTCAAACCTATGGGGAAACTAGATACTTACAGAAGAATGGAAGTGTTAGACAGAACCAAGGCATTGCATGGTCCACGGACTCAAGCCTATGGGGAATCTAAGCACTCGGCTATACCTGGGTATTAGAGAGAACCAAGGTATTGCATGGTCCTCGGACTCAAACCTATGAGGAAACTAGATACTTACAGAAGGATGGAAGTGTTAGACAGAACCAAGGCATTGCATGGTCCTCGGACTCAAGCCTATGGGGAAACTAACCACTTGGCTATACCTGGGTACTAGATAGAACCAAGGTATTGCATGGTCCTCAGAGTCAAACTATGGGGAAACTAGATACTTACAGAAGGATGGAAGTGTTAGACAGAACCAAGGCACTGCATGGTCCTCGGACTCAAGCCTATGGGGAAACAAACCACTCAGCTATACCTGGGTACTAGACAGAACCAAGGTATAGCATGGTCCTCGGACTTAAACCTATGGGGAAACAACATACTTACAGAAGAATGGAAGTGTTAGACAGAACCAAGGCATTGCATGGTCCTCGGACTCAAGCCTATGGGGAAACTAACCACTCGGCTATACCTGGGAACTAGACAGAACCAAGGTATTGTATGGTCCTTGGACTCAAACCTATTGGGAAACTAGATACTTACAGAAGAATGGAAGTGTTAGACAGAACCAAGACACTACATGGTCCACGGACTCAAGCCTATGGGGAAACTAACCACTCGGCTATACCTGGGTACAAGACAGAACGAAGGTATTGCATGGTCCTCGGACTCAAACCTATGGGGAAACTAGATACTTACAGAAGGATGGAAGTGTTAGACAGAACCAAGGCATTGCATGGTCCTCGGACTCAAGCCTTTAGGGAAACTAACGACTCGGCTATACCTGGGTACTATATAGAACCAAGATATTGCATTGTCCTCGAACTCAAACCTATGGGAAAACAAGATACTTACAGAAGAATGGAAGTGTTAGACAGAACCAAGGCATTGCATGGTCCTCGGACTCAAGCCTTTGGGGAAACTAACCACTCGGCTATGCCTGGGTACTAGATAGAACAAAGGTATTGCATGGTCCTCGGACTCAAACCTATGGGGAAACTAGATACTTACAGAAGGATGGAAGTGTTAGACAGAACCAAGGCATTGCATGGTCCTCGGACTCAAGCCTATGGGGAAACTAACCATTCGGCTATACCTGAGTACTAGACAGAACCAAGGTATTGCATGGTCCTCGGACTCAAACCTATGGGGAAACTAGATTCTTCAGAAGAATGGAAGTGTTAGACAGAACCAAGGCATTGCATGGTCCTCGGGCTCAAGCCTGTGGGGAAACTAAACGCTAGGATATACCTGGGTACTAGACAGAACCAAGGTATTGCATGGTCCTCGAACTCAAACCTATGGGAAAACTAGATACTTACAGAAGAATTGAAGTGTTAGACAGAACCAAGGCATTGCATGGTCCTCGGACACAAGCCTATGGGAAAACTAACCACTCGGCTATACCTGGGTACTAGACATAACCAAGGTATTGCATGGTCCTCGGACTCAAACCAATGGGGAAACTAGATACTTACAGAAGAACGGAAGTGTTAGACAGAACCAAGGCATTGCATGGTTCTCGGACTCAAGCCTATGGGTAAACTAACCACTCGGCTATATCTTGGTACTAGATAGAACCAAGGTATTGCATGGTCCTCGAACTCAAACCTATGGGAAAACTAGATACTTACAGAAGAATGGAAGTGTTAGACAAAACCAGGGCATTGCATGGTCCTCGGACTAAAGCCTACGGGGAAACTAACCATTCGGCTATACCTGAGTACTAGACAGAACCAAGGTATTGCATGGTCCTCGGACTCAAACCTATGGGGAAACTAGATACTTACAGAAGAATGGAAGTGTTAGACAGAACCAAGGCATTGGATGGTCCTCGGACTCAAGCCTGTGGGGAAACTAACTGCTAGGATATACCTGGGTACTCGACAGAACCAAGGTATTGCATGGTCCTCGGACTCAAACCTATGGGGAAACTAGATACTTACAGAAGAATTGAAGTGTTAGACAGAACCAAGGCATTGCATGGTCCTCGGACACAAGCCTATGGGGAAACTAACCACTCGGCTATACCTGGGTACTAGACAGAACCAAGGTATTGCATGGTCCTCGGACTCTAACATATGGGGAAACTAGATACTTACAAAAGAACGGAAGTGTTAGACAGAACCGAGGCATTGCATGGTCCTCGGACTCATGCCTTTGGGGAAACTAACCACTCGGCTATACCCGGGTACTAGACAGAACCAAGGTATTGCATGGTCCCAAGACTCAAACCTATGGGGAAACTAGATACTTACAGAGGGATGGAAGTGTTAAACAGAACCAAGGCATTGCATGGTCCTCGGACTCAAGCCTATGGGTAAACTAACCACTCGGCTATACCTGGGTACTAGATAGAACCAAGGTATTGCGTGGTCCTCGAACTCAAACCTATGGGAAAACGAGATACTTACAGAAGAGTGGAACTGTTAGACAGAACCAAGGCATTGCATGGTCCTCGGACACAAGCCTATGGGGAAACTAACGACACGGCTATACCTGGGTACTAGACAAAACCAAGGTATTGCATGGTCCTCGGACTCAAACTTATGGGGAAACTAGATACTTACAGAATGATGGAAGTGTTAGACAGAACCAAGGCATTGCATGGTCCTCGGACTCAAGCCCATGGAAAAACTAACCACTCGGTTATACTTGGGTACTAGACAGAACCAAGGTAATGTATGGTCCTCGGACTCAAACCTATGGGGAAACTAGATACTTACAGAAGAATGGAACTGTTAGACAGAGCCAAGGCATTGCATGGTCCTCGGACTCAAGCCTATGGGGAAACTAAACACTCGGCTATACCTGGGTACTAGACAGAACCAAGGTATTGCATGGTCCTCGGACTCAAACCTGTGGGGAAACTAGATACTTACCGAAGGATGGAAGTGTTAGACAGAACCAAGGCATTGCATGGTTCTCGGACTCAAGCCTATGGGGAAACCAACCATTCGGCTATACCTGAGTACTAGACAGAACCAAGGTATTGCATGGTCCTCGGACTCAAACCTATGGGGAAACTAGATACTTACAGAAGAATGGAAGTGTTAGACAGAACCAAGGCACTGAATGGTCCCCGGACACAAGCCTATGGGGAAACTAACCGCTCGGCTATACCTGGGTACTAGACAGAACCAAGGTATTGCTTGATCCGCGGACTCAAACCTATGGGGAAACTAGATACTTACAGAAAAACGGAAGTGTTAGACAGAACCAAGGCATTGCATGGTCCTCGGACTCAAGACTATGGGTAAACTAACCACTCGGCTATACCTGGGTACTAGATAGAACCAAGGTATTGCATGGTCCTCAAACTCAAACCTATGGGGAAACTAGATACTTACAGAAGGATGGAAGTGTTAGACAGAACCAAGGCATTGCATGGTCCTCGGTCTCAAGCTTATGGGAAAACTAAACAATTGGCTATACCTGGGTACTATATAGAACCAAGGTATTGCATGGTCCTCGAACTCAAACCTATGGGAAAACTAGATATTTACAGAAGAATGGATGTGTGAGACAGAACCAATGCATTGCATGGTCCTCAGACTCAAGCCTTTGGGGAAACTAACCACTCGGCTATACCTGGGTACTAGACAGAACCAAGGCATTGCATGGTTCTCGGACTCATGCCTATGAGGAAACCAACCATTCGGCTATACCTGAGTACTAGACAGAACCAAGGTATTGCATGGTCCTCGGACTCAAACCTATAGGGAAACTAGATACTTACAGAAGAATGGAAGTGTTAGACAGAACCAAGGCACTGAATGGTCCCCGGACACAAGCCTATGGGGAAACTAACCGCTCGGCTATACCTGGGTACTAGACAGAACCAAGGTATTGCATGATCCTCGGACTCAAACCTATGGGGAAACTAGATACTTACAGAAAAACGGAAGTGTTAGACAGAACCAAGGCATTGCATGGTCCTCGGACTCAAGACTATGGGTAAACTAACCACTCGGCTATACCTGGGTACTAGATAGAACCAAGGTATTGCATGGTCCTCGAACTCAAACCTATGGGGAAACTAGATACTTACAAAAGGATGGAAGTGTTAGACAGAACCAAGGCATTGCATGGTCCTCGGTCTCAAGCTTATGGGAAACTAAACAATTGGCTATACCTGGGTACTATATAGAACCAAGGTATTGCATGGTCCTCGAACTCAAACCTATGGGAAAACTAGATACTTACAGAAGAATGGAAGTGTGAGACAGAACCAAGGCATTGCATGGTCCTCAGACTCAAGCCTTTGGGGAAACTAACCACTCGGCTATACCTGGGTACTAGACAGAACCAAGGTATTGCTTGGTCCTCGGACTCAAACCTATGGGGAAACTAGATACTTACAGAAGGATGGAAGTGTTCGATAGAACCAAGGCATTGCATGGTCCTCGGGCTCGAGCCTTTGGGGAAACTAACCACTCGGCTATACCTGGGTACTAGACAGAACCAATGTATTGCATGGTCCTCGGACTCAAACCTATGGGGAAACTAGATACTTACAGAAGAATGTAAGTGTTAGACAAAACTAAGGCATTGCATGGTCCTCGGACACAAACCTATGGGGAAACGAACCACTCGGCTATACCTGGGTACTAGACAGAACCTAGGTATTGCATGGTCCTCGGACTCAAACCTATGAGGAAACAAGATACTTACAGAAGAACGGAAGTGTTAGACAGAACCAAGGGTTTGCATGGTCCTCGGACTCAAGCCTTTGGGGAAACTAACCACTCGGCTATACCTGGGTACTAGACAGAACCAAGGTATTGCATGGTCCTCGAACTCAAACCTATGGGGAAACTAGATACTTACAGAAGGATGGAAGTGTTAGACAGAACCAAGGCATTGCATGGTCCTCGGACTCAAGCCTATGGGGAAACTAACCACTCAGATATACCTGGGTACTAGATAGAACCAAGGTATTGCATGGTCCTCGAACTCAAACCTATGGAAAAACTAGATACTTACAGAAGAGTGGAAGTGTTTGACAGAACCAGGGCATTGCATGGTCCTCGGACTCAAGCCTATGGGGAAACTAACCACTCGGCTATACCTGGGTGCTAGATCGAACCAAGGTATTGCATGGTCCTCGAACTCAAAGCTATGGGAAAACTAGATACTTACAGAAGAATGGAAGTGTTAGACAGAACCAAGGCATTGCATGGTCCTCGGACTCAAGCCTATGGGGAAACTAACCACTCGGCTATACCTGGGTACTAGACAAAACCAAGGTATTGCAATGTCCTCGGACTCAAACCTATGGGGAAACTAGATACTTACAGAAGGACGGAAGTGTTAGACAGAACCAAGGCATTGCATGGTCCTCGGACTCAAGCCTATGGGGAAACTAACCACTCGGCTATACCTGGGTACTAGACAGAACCAAGGTATTGCATAGTCCTCGGATTCAAACCTATGGGGAAACTAGATACTTACAGAAGAACGGAAGTGTTAGACAGAACCAAGGCATTGCATGGTTCTCGGACTCAAGCCTATGGGGAAACTAACCACTCGAGTATACCTGGGTACTAGACAGAACCAAGGTATTGCATGGTCCAAGGACTCAAACTCATGAGAAAACTAGCTACTCACAGAATAACCGAAGGGTTAAATTAACTATTTACAGAGGAACCGAAGCGTCATCTTGAACCGAATTGTGATGCAATCCTCGGATTCATGCCTAAAGGATAGCCAATGGTCTCATGAGACCAAATCCAGAACGGAATCAAGGTATTGAGCAAAATATTAAAGTACGGCAAGAAAAAGGAAGCATCAATAATTAGAAGCAAAATAATGAATGTTCTGTTCAAATAGAAAGTATCTAGGTTCGTTACAATGCCCCTGAGGCAAGAAGCAAAATGGAATGAAAAAGAAAGCAAATAACAGTGTCCTATGCCATAGGCCATTTCCTTCCAACTCGGTAAGTAAATTGTCTTGAGGAGGCTTGTCAAAAGGCTTCAGCCAACTCCCAGGGACCTCGTCTCGGAGGGGCTACTTCAGAGGGTCCTTCCACGGTAGGGGTAATCGGAGGAACCGTGAGTGTGGCTGGGGAGCTAGTAGGAAGCCTTACCACCTCTTGGGGCACCTCTTGACCCTCGGTTCTAGCCCCTTCCAACGCTCTATGGGGCTCGGCCCCCTCAAAAGGTCTGTCAGCTGCAGATGTGTCATCAGCGGCTCCGTTATGACTTTCACTTGCCGCTGGTAATGCAGACCCCTCCTTGGAAGCTCTATGGAACAACCTCGCAAATTGCGGAAGGGTAAAACACTTTCTCCGCCCTCCTAAGGTTAGACAAGACATCAACTCCCGCTTAGTTGAGGGCTCCATGCCAGGTCTCATAACAGAAGCGCCCGCACACTACAGGAATGTGAGCTTTGAGGGTGGCTTCAGTCTTGGCCACCCCCTCGGCAAAAGCCTCCTCTTTCGCCTGTCCTGCGGAGCGCTCAACATCTACTCTCGCAAACACCGCCTCGTCTTTGGCCCTCACAGCCTCGTCCCTGGCATACTCGGTAGTACCCCTTACACTGACTGCCTCGGCCAACTTTTTCTTCAGGTCGGTAATGTCCTCTTCGGTAGTTCGTAGGTGGCCTTCGACGTCCTGCCACCGCTTGGTCTGATCCTCGGCCTGCTTCGTAGCCGTGGTTAGGTCAAGGGCCGCATTATCTCTAGCCTTTGTCGTCTCCTCCAGATTTTCGATTGCCTCTTTTATATATCTGCCTCAGATCTCTTAAGGGTCCTCGCAGCCTTCAAGAACTTGTCACCCTCCTGCACTAGAGTGTTACCTCAGCAAAAGCCTCCTCGTCCAGCCTGAAAAGGGCCTGGACAACTTGCCGACAAAAACAGGTGCACCGTAAAGAGAAGGGAGGTGCTAAGCAACAAAGTTCAAGTGAGATAAACAGGTATCAGGGGACCCACCATGCCTAGAAGTCTCTTAAGGTTAAGGGCAACCCTTGGCCCACTCTTGCTCCCCAGTTCAGCCATATCGGCGGGAAGGAGAAGAGACTTCTCCAGGGCGAGGACCCGTAGGTATCAAAACCCTCCCCCCCGTCCAAGGGGATGGGCAGCAGGATTTTGAGGGGCTATTGTGGGGCACGTAGGTCTGGCAGCCTGGGCCCATCTTGCATCTAGCCCAAGGCCCATCCCGAGGAGGGATGATCGTCCGAGGCTGGTGTATGAAGACCTATGCCTTTTTGGACCCCGCCGAGGACATCCCTGTCCTCGGCATACTGAGGCTAATTTCAGGTGGGGGACAGGCCCAGAACAGGTTGTCACCTCCACACTGAATGCGCTCATCTAACCGCCCCTGGCCGCATTAATGGGGAGATAACCCCTTGACAGGGTAACATTGATCATGGTGAACCACTCGAGTACTGATTAGGCCTCTAATAGGACGGACGATCAGAGGGAAGGCCAATGGATGATCAACAGAAGGAAGAAGGGGATAGGAGGGAGAGAACTATATAAGAAGGGCGAGCAAAGCAGTTGAGGGGGGGGGGGGGGAGGAGAAGAAGGAACCTCCTCTGACGGGTGCCGAGGAGTTACCCTTAGTTGTAAATTGGGTTCACTCCCCTTCAATGGTGAAAAGCGGCATGTGTTCCGTTGCTAGTTTGTTAGGGCCTAACCCTTCGCCCCACTCTCTAGAAATGTATTGTAAGGGAACCTTTCTAAACTGAGTCCCTACAGCTACCTAATAGCAATGTAGTACACTTAAAAAAAGATCTTTTATAAAATTCTATTCAACTAACACTTTTTGTTCATATCAAATTTTTCAATGTGAAATGTATATATATCTCAAATAATTTATAATGAATATCTACAATACAGTTCTTTTTCTTTATTCTTCTATTATTCTACCTACAACCTCTATTCTTCTCTTCTTCTACCTACAGCCTTGCATATATTACATATTTAAACTTTTACATTTACATTGCAATACAATATTTGTTTTCTCTTTATGTACCTTTATTTATCTATTTTTGAAATTATTTTGAGTGTGGTACCCTAGAAGGTCTAGACACTAAGTTCAGTTATACCTTAAATTCTATGATTTAAAAAAAAGAAAAAGAAAAAGATAATGCAATTCATCTTTGATTTGGTGTTTTTAGTTGATTATGCTAATTATTTCCTCACTTATGGCAACATTAAAATAAGTTATAGGTAAACTTTTACATCTACATTGCAATCTAGAAACTCTAAATACTTATATTTTTGCAATTTTTGTAATTTGTTTTATTTTTGTAATTTATGGTTTTATTTTTTTTGGTTATATGTGTAAGAAATTTATATATGGTTAGCACTTCACTACTCTACATGTTAGCAAGTATAATGGAAATATTTTTGTAAGTGCCATATATATACATATATATATCCAACCTTCAAGCCATGGTTCCCAGTTTCCAGCCACTCTACATATGACAATCAAGTACAGGATCCACTAGATCAGCATGTGGAACTATCAGATCAATTCCAATCTCTTGGACAGGGAATTCTTTGTAAAATGGTGGGATAGTTTTAGAATCACTGATGCCATCAGGTCCAATTTTAGGATTTCTAAAGTTCCAGTTTTAGCTCAGTCCCAGCAAAACACAACTTCATAGCCCTCTCCCTTACAATCTTGTAATCAGATGGCACCCTTATTTTGTATTCCAGTTTACACTTGTAACAACAACTATACCCTGTACCTTTTATTTGCTTGTAATCAGATGGCCGCCCCACATCGCTTGTAACTTACCCCCTTTTGGTATCAGAGCCAAGTTTAGCCGATAATAGTGTTGTAAGTTACTTTTATTTTGAATCAAGTTGGTCGGCACTGTCACCATAATTATCAATTATTTTCCGCATTATCATTAATTTGATTTACTTTGAGGAGACATATTCATGATCACTCCTGTTGATAAATTTATTTTGTTTTACATCTATTTTCTGATAACTCTTCCTTTACCATTCATCATCTTCTACATTTATTATCTCTTCTTTTGTACTATTCTTTTGATGGTAGGGAGGAAGTGCCATCCTAAGGGTAAAACTTCCATGGCCAAGGCTAAGGGATCTGTTATATGAACAAGGTATGGTTCAATATAAGAGATGTGCTGGACGAAAGGTTTCGCTGAGCCTCCTTCTTTACCTATCTGTTTATCATTCTGTGATTATTTGTTCTTGTTGCTCAGTTATATCCAGTTATCTGCTTCTTCCTGTTTCTATTTATCCCCAAAAGTTTGTTGCAGATGAGTACTGTTGAGACACATAAGACCAAGATCTGTGCTGTGTTAACCCAGTAAGATCCGATATCCGCTCCTGTCGTGTTGGTTAGCTCGCTTTAGCCGTGTGTCAGGCGTTTAGGGTGTTTACACTGTGGAAAGGATTGTGGCGATAAGAGGTTGAGTGTGCACGAGATCAGGCAATAGTCTTGTTGTGTACCCCTGTTTTAGATCTAAGGATAGATCCAGAAGTTTGAGGTTAAAGGTAATTAGGTGTTAATTGTTTAATCAGGCTTTTAATCCATATCAATGAAAAGGTTGTTTAGAAGTAACTCTTCTACCAGCATTAGATCATCCAGTACATCCCTCCCAGAGATTCCTCAAGAAAGTGGAATTCTCAATTCTGAGAGTTATGAGTTATTAGATCTAGACTTAAAGCTAAGAGATTGGAATATCCCTAAGGTTCCCACAAACAAGATCTATAGATCTTCTTGGACACTTAGAAATGCCTTTAACACAAGCTACCATGTCCGAACCATAGAGCAAGTCTATAGTATCAACAAGGAGTACGAGACGTGCTACTTGTTACTTGAAGCAGCCTTGCAAGCACACAAGAAAGAAGGACACAATCTCATCCACATAGGTTTAGTCCAGGTTGGAATTAAACCCTTGATCAGAGAAGGATTAGATGCTTTTGTCCTTATGGCCCTTAGAGACACCCGTCATATAAGGTTTAATGACAGCCTCTTAGGAACCATCCAAACCAGTCTTAGCAATGGACCAGTCCATTTCGACTGTTTTCCCAATTTTGTAGTGGCTCTTAATAACCCACATGTCATGAAAACCCTCACCCTCAATATCAAGACCCATGGCACCCTCATGTTGCTAGGAGTTCAGTAACTGGCCTTGATATACAGGATATACTACAAGTGCATGAGAATGAATTTTAATATTCAAGCACTTGACAAAAGAGTGAAAGGTGAAATGACCTTCATCCAGACCACAGATACCAGATCTAACATTTAGGTCCCCAAAACCTTGAAATGGTTAGAGGTTACGTTCCCCAAGAATTGTACTCTGGAGAATGAGAATTTTCCTCATCAGATCCAAAACCCAGCCCAGAATCCAGACTTAGACTTTGTCCAGTAGCTAGCCAATGGTACGGTTAGGCTTAGTTTTGGCCAGTCTAGGCTCAGAACACCCATAGGTTCACCATCAGGATATGATGAACTTAGGTTTAGATCCCCCGTAGATCTACACCAACCCTTCTAGCAGCCAACTATTCTCTTAAGAGATAGACCTGCATCCCAGTGTAGTACATCCAGACCTCTAGCACCTTATCCAAAGTCTAGAAGAGACTTAGATCTAGAGCTCCAAGGTGTCCAGACCAGATCCCAGGTTAGTACACCCTGCTACACAGGTAAACAAGACTCAGTTGTTGATCATGAAGAAGACAACAACAGTTAAAAAGCCCATTCCCCAACAGGAACTGATATGATGAACCCATATCAACAAGAACCTCAAGATCCTTTTTATCCAGAACATGAAATAGATCAACTGCTTCTTGTCATCAAGAAAGAGTTCACCCCAGATCTAGTTGCCCTAGGCAAAGAGTTTGAACCAGAAGAGAACAGACTCAAAAGAGAGGCCTATAGAGCCAACCACAACCTAGATCAAAAGAAAGAAGTTCTTGAAAGTTGGAAAATGTTCATGAAAGAGATATCCAGCAATGTTCCTTTCTTTGAATATTTTAAGAACCACTTTCAATGGCACAAAAAGTCTTGTGTCCTTACCAAGACTAATTGGACCAAACCCCCTAGCAAGGACGCTAGTGGTAATCCTAAACCTCCAGAAGTTGTTAGATCACACCATCCACCCCAGGAAGCCATAGTCTTCAACCACCGTGAAAGTGATTTAATTGCCTCTCCCTTCAAGATTCCTACCACTCCAAAAGAAATGGTAGTTAAGAAGGTCAATGAGCAGAACAGCTATACCAACCAGTGCTTAGGTGTTATAGGAAAACAGCTTGATAGGATAGAAGATCGGATAGACAACAATGTTATCCTCCAACCAGGAAACCCTAGCAAACCTGTCCAAGCCCTAGAGAAATCTCTAGTCAAACTTCCCACAACCAAGCAACCCAACATTAGACCTAAGGATAAAACAGCCTTAGAAATAGTCAATTGGTTTCCCTAACTAAGGTTCTTTTGAATTCACTAAGCTTTTCCGTTTTGATGACTGGGTCTTCGATCTGTTCTATGAGATCTAAGAGGAGCTCTTCTTGCTTAGAGAGGACATTGATAGTTTTGTTCCTACAACAACTATCCATGCAAGGTATGGGTTCATCTGGTCCACTAGAGGTGCTAGAAGAAACTCTAGATGGGCAGAGGATGACTGGTAGATCTGACGGATCTCACTGCTAGAGGACTCACTATTTGAGTGGTCAAGTTCTAGGAGCTTAAAGATCTCATCTTTACTGGTTTGGTCACTAACAAGGGTGTTGATAAGGGATTTAGCCTTAGCTTTACACTCTTTTCTGAAATGACATTTCTTTCCACAGTTGAAGCATTTTCCTGATGCTTTGGGTATGAACTTTCCTGTGGACTTGGATTTACCTTTCTTATAGAAATCATCTTTGATGTGCTTCTGTTTTCTATAATACTTGGCTAAAGTTTTCTTCCTGTGGAAATACTCAGAGGATTCCTTGCCTCTGTATTTGGATTTCCTTTTGGGAATGACTGAGGGTAAGTCATACTGTGTACAAAAGTTTCCTACTTCGTACTTGGCTTTGCCTTTACTGGCTTTGCTCTAGATTTTGAGATCTTTGCACATCTTCATTCCTTCACTTCGAATGGTGCTAGAGAAGTCTCTATAGGTTAGGTTATCATAATCTATGACACCTAAAAGGTTAGAAAGGGTTTCCTTGGGATTAAGAAGTTTATTCACTTGTAAACCCTTAAACTGGTTTTCTAGATGTTCTATCTCCTTTTCATTGTCTAAGGAGGTTTTGTTAGAACTGCTAGAAGCTGTGTGGATATCTAAGGTAACTAGACGGTTATCTAGTTTGGGATCAACATTGGTTGAAGTGCTAACTGGGGAAGAGGTGACTGGTTTGCCTTCACCACACCTTTTGGCCATTACGAATGGAATGTAATGCCCTTTGGACTAAAAAATGCACCTTCTGAATTCCAAAACATCATGAATGAGATTTTCAATCCATTCTCCAGTCACATCATTGTGTACATTGATGATGTACTCATTTTCTCTGAATCCCTGAACCAACATTGGAAACACTTGAAAGCATTTCTTAATACTATCAAGTTCATTGGTCTTGTTGTTTCTGCCCCAAAAATCAAGCTTTTCCAAACTAAAGTTCGATTCTTAGGCTTTGATATTCATCATGGAGTCATCAAACCCATAGATAGAGCTATTCATTTTGCTGATAAGTTTCCAGATGAAATCCTAGACAAAACCCAGCTCCAAAGGTTTCTAGGATCTCTCAATTACATAGCTGATTTCTTTCAAAATCTCAGGCAACAATGCAAACCCCTCTTTGATAGACTTCAAGGTAATCCTCCTCCTTGGACCCTAGCTCATACTACTGTTGTCCAAAACATCAAAAAATATGTCATATATATATATATGGCACTACAAAGGGCTTTTAGAAATTTAAAACTTGCCATAATTTTTATAATATTTTTTCTATTTTATTTGTTATTAAGTTTAATTATATTATCAAAAAATATTTTTTAAAATTTATATATACTTTTTTTTTTATTAAGCCGTGCATTGCACCAGAGGCTTTGTTATCGGGTGTTAAGCGACACCGGTTTAGAATGAATTGTTTATTAATAAACAGCACATGCTTTATTGCAAGTGAAAAAAAAGAGAGTAAACGAGCATTAGTATTGGTAGTGCTAAAAGCCTATAGTGCTATTTTTAGCATCATAAACAACAAAAATACATGCTACATCAGTGGTGGCATGGTTAAAAATTTTAACAACCTTGTTACAATAAACTGCCATCTTTGGTAGTCTACTGTAGCAACAAATGCTAAAAAAAGAAAAAAATGTTTATTCGGTCTTCTCTCTTTTTTCTCTCATACTATCTCCTTTTTTCCTTCTTTCTTTTTCTCTCCAGCGCTGCCTCTATCTGTCTCTTGATTGAACCAAGCCTTTCTTCTCTTCGCGGTGTTACCTAGGTTCGTTGAGATCGTTAGTGTGGGTTTGTGGTGGTGGGTTGGTGTGGGTTCGTGGTGTGGGTCGGGTTTGTGTGGTTGGGTGGTTTGGATCGGTGGTTTTAATGGTGGTGTGGGTTGTTGTTAGGATTGGTGGGATTGGAGGCTAGATTGTTGCTGGGATCAGTGGCTGAGTTGTTGCTATTATGGTTGAAATCGGGTTGTTGCTGTTGTGGGTGGATTGTTATGGTGGGTTGTTGAGGTGGGTTTGTGGTGGTGGTGGTGGATGTGACCGGTGGTGGTGTGGGTTTTTTGTTTGTTCACAAATAGGAAGAGGAAGAGAGAGAGGAAGAATAAATAAATAATATTAAATGAAGTTGTAAAAAAAAAAAAATAAATAAATAAAACCATTGATACTGGGTGTAGTAGCTTTTTAAGTTGCTAAAACCTAAATAAATAAATAAGTTCCACTTATGTGCATGCTTTAAGTGTGAAAAAAGCCTAAAAACTCTCACAATTTTAAAACAAGGCCAAAATGCCTTTTATTAATGGTTCAAAGGATATTTAAGTCATAATGAAATGATTTTGTTTTCTTTTCTATACTGCCTGAGACACTATTATTCAGTTGATTTTTTTTTTTCTCGATTTCCCCATTAAAGTAAGGGTATTTCAGTAAAAGCATTCCATAAATTGATTTTACTACCATTAATATAGGGGTGACAATTTGTGTTTGTGGGTCGGATTTGTGTCATGTCAACTCATGAATATCTGATTATATGGATCAACACTAGCCCGACATGTTTATTAAATGGGTCATGATTCATCAACCCTAATACAACCCATTTATTAAATTGATTAGTTGTGTCGACCTGTTTATCAAATTTTATCAAAATATATTATGAAAAAACAAACGAATAAATATATTTAATATAAAATTCAGAACTAACGAGTAACTGCATTACAAATAATCATTTAAAATTAAAGCATATCTCAATATCACAAAAAAAAAAAAAAATCAATCACAATATGTCAAAGAAAATAAACCATAACAACTAATAAGTTTATATACTTAGAGTTTGAAGGGCATATTGGTAAAATATCATTCAATTAAACAGGCCAAACGGGTCAAATGGGTTCCATGGATTGAACACTAACCTAACTCGTTTATTAAACGGGTCAATTGTGTCAACTCGAATATAATACGAACCCATTAAGTCTTAATCTATAACCTACTAATTTTGTATCGTGTCGTGTTAGGTTAGTGAGTCGTGTCTAATTTTGTCACCCTTACATTAATAAATGCTTCTAAAGTTAACAGCACCCTTTAAATTATAGTTTTTTTTTTTTTTTTTTTTTTTTTTTTGAGAATTGGAGAGGAATGGGCATTCCAATCCAAAAGCTTAAGCAATTACGTGGAGGCCCAACAAGTACATAAATTCAGAGCAGAGTCTACATCTAACCAATTAATACTGCATATCACGTTCAAGACCCAAATTTAGATGGGCCGGAGCATGTTCCAATAAACAAGCAAACCAAACTCATACCATTTCAGAACATCCAACCTACATATATATTAGCTGGAAAGCTTCAACCAGCACATCAACCTTGTACCACTGCACATCTAATTCAATGTGGTACTCTCTACACAGAATAGCTTAGGATGGGGAAAATTTTTCGTAGATGAACTTTGCTATAAACTGTGTAGGGACTCACAAAAGAACCATATTCAAGATAACTGTGTTCATATTTGAGGAACACCCCTATGCTTACGGTTTTGGTATTTTTATCCCTTTTTTCTCTAAAAAAAAAGAGAGAGAAATGGGGGTGGAGGAGAATAGATTGGGACTTGTGGAGTGTATGATGAGGATAAATATTTCATTCCTATAAAACTCTATAGAAGTAGATGAAAAAACCATTAAATTATAATTCCTCCTTTTGAGTTCTAAAAATTTGGGGAATAAAAAAATAACTAGTTTTGAGTGGTAAGGTACTTTTGTTAGACCCTTGATCCTTGAGATGGTTGGTTGCATGTAGAGGCACCTTGGACCCAAGCCACGAACACAAACCCATGGGCATGAGGAGCTATGTCATAGGCTAAGAAATGAGTTTTAGGCAGTAGCAGGCTATGCTTCCCATTTGTGGTCAATGCTTGTACAATCAATCTGAGATGGCAACATGTTGATGGCCTTGTAAATGTGATGTACTCGTGGTCATGCCTTGGTATTTTCCAGGCCATGCGTGTGTTGTAAGCAGCATGTGCGATGATGAGTCATAGTAACCTTGTGTGGATTAGCCATGAACGCGTTGATGAGCAATGGATTGATTGTTTCTTTGTAAGGTGGAACTGGAACGCGTTGGCAATGGCATGTTGGTTCATGTGGGCAATCAGATTGAGTTGTGGCATGCATGATGCACTGTCGGGCTGCAAATGGGTGATGATTTGTTGTGGCATTGTGTGGTCAGATTTGGGAGGTGGTATTGACATGGGCCAAACCCTTCACTTCGTATGCATTGGCTAAGATTGGGGTTGGGCAAGAACTTAGGCTATCACTGGACAGTGCACAACTAGAACAAGCGAAAATCTAGTACCAAAAAAAAAAAAAAGCACAAATCTTGCTACAACTGTCTATGCGGCAAACAAATGAGTGGCAGGTCCACATAAAAATATTAGGCAGTCAATTACAGTTTGCCATGTAGGATAATTGCGGTAAAAGTTGTGGTTTTTTAGGTGACACTAAAATTACTCGCAGAACAAGTGGTACCAACATGGTGTGGCAGTTATCAAGTAGTTGCATGCCTGCTAGCAACATGGAAGGCTCCTAGGCAGCAGTCAATTATGTCCTAAAGGCAATTCCTAGACCCGGTAGATAAGTACAACAATTATTTCTTGTATGTTTATTTAAGTTGTTAGTAGTGTCAACATGTAACTTAGGCTGTAAAGCAAAACAGGTTCCCTTAGATTGTTACGGGTGTCAAAAGCATGAATAAAGGGCAAAAAAAAAAAAAAAAGATTGAATTGTGTAGGATCAATGTATTTTGTGCATGTTTTTAATTTATAAGCTTTGGTGGTTAGTCTTGACTAAGGCATAATTCCTAGTGAGTATTTTGTGAGCGCAAACCTTAGTATCTTTTGTACTTTTGCAGTACAGTAATAAATATTTGATGTTCTTCCATAAGTTGTGTATGCTTTGCACTCTTGATTCTCACAAATTAGAATGGCTCCTTTTGTGTGTGTTAAGTTGTTATAGTCTTAAAGCCTATAGGACTCCACAAAAAATTTGAGGTGAAAATCTGCCATCCAAACACAAGTTTTTCCATTATATACGTACAAAGCACACCTTTTTCTCTGTTGTAGTGACCATTAAACAATTTGTTTCTGATAATTGAGAATTTGGCCTCAAGAGGAAGAAGAGGGAATGCAAAACTAGTGTTTTCCATTTCATGAGCATTGCTCTCAATTGATTGTGCCCGAAGTTCATAAACCCATTGTACCACTCCTTGCCCATCATTGAGGTTCTTCCACAATTACTAATACTCTCTAAATTATTAGAATTTGTTCAAACCGTACATATGCTTGAATTATTGTAACATCCCTGAAGAGTTTAGGAAGCACAAAGGAGAAAGGTATTTTAAAATTCACATCTAGTTTTGGCTGACTGAACTGGTTCAACACAAGAGGAGCATCAGGATTAAGAAACAAACAGCAGTTCAATTATAAATTTAAAGTCCTCATCTACTTTCAATGTTATGTTGCACTGATTTCTTAAAAATGTATACTATAGACAATATATGACCATGTGGTGTGGTTGAGAAAATAAAATAATCTTGATACCTTACATCTGTTGAGTCAGTCAGCCATTCAGGCTTGAGAGAAAAGACCAAATTGAGGAAAGAAAGTAAACAGAGTTAAAGTAATAGCAAAGATAGCTTGGGGAATTAGACTATGAGATACAAAGTTGGGCAATCAGGGAAAAAATACACCTAAGGAAGACTTCTAGGGATAAACATGAACTTCCTCCATGCTAAACCTCAAATCAAGGTCAGCATCATATAAAATTATGGGTGAAGAATCTTTGGAGCCAAACAAACCATAGATATAAGAGACAAACTCAATCATATGTTAGCAGTAAATCAACTACAGGATTCAATTTTGTGACAGAATAAATGTAGAATTAGATTCACTAGAAACAGAATCAAGGTTTTGTATACATATATATGTAACATCTCTGACCTGTATTAGCTCACCATATATGCCCAAGCTACTCTGCCTCCACCAAAACAAGAATTACATTGATCTCTCCATTATCCCTGCCTATGTACATACACCCTTGGCCATCAAAAACCATTATTTGCTATAGACCAATATAATATATCATACAAAATGAAATGCACTAAATACTAATACATATGTATATTGAATTTCAAGTATAAATCATGTATGGAGTTGCTCACTAAACTATGAACAAGTAACCAAACCATCTTGTGAAAGTAAGTACCCTTCTCGATTCAATGTCCCCCTCACTGCCCGATAAAACTCCACCCATGAAGATGAATATACATCATCTGGCCCAAACAGAAATGTTGGATTAGGACTTGCAGGGCAAGCACCCACCAAATCCAACACCGAAGCAGCCGGCTTGAGCTGCTGTGGGAAATTAAATGCTAAATTGTCAACTTTGTGTTCATAAATTTTCCCAGTTCGATCCAATTTATACTTTGAAGTCCCCTGAAACTGCCCTTTGGTCTCCCATGGAACCCGAGGTACACCCCTCAAGTTCCATCTTATCAAAATCACATTCTCAGAAGGTTGCCAAATCCTATATACCTCAAGTGAAATCTCTCTGAACAGAATTTTACCATGAAATCTCAAAGCCCAGAAGATCAATTTGTAGTTTTCAATACCAGTAAACGTGTTCAATGGGTCTAAAAATGTAATATCATCCCTGAAAACAATCAAATTCCATGTTAGAACTTAGAACATATTAGGATATTATATATTAGGACATTTCTATAAATTGAGTAGACCATGGTTTTGTAAAATTCAATAGGACTACTATGGTTTTAGGGTTATCATATCAAGCCTAAAGTATTACTATTTATATTGGGTCTTTATAACACAGTTCAGCATATAAAAGATGTAGCCTAATATATCCTAACATTCCACAAAAAATTCCAACTTTCTCAGGACCCAAACACTTATCACAGAAAATCAAACAGACCCAGATAAGAAAACCAAAGAATATGAAATACCCAGATGAGAAAATAACCTGTAAATGTCATAATTGAGGTCCTTGGTGAATAGCACAGGAAGGTCTTCTCTGAGTGTCCTTACAGCAAGGCCAAGGTTGACATAGAATTCATCTTTTTGGTGCTTATCTTGTGCACCAGGGGGAGTGTTAACCTGAGCTACACCCTGTAGTGGAGGAGGGGTTTGGAGGCTGGTGAGGGAGAGAGGAGAGATATAGTGAGAGTGAGAATTGGGTTTTGGTTGGTGAGGGGAGAGTGATTGGTGAATGAAGGTTTTTTCTTTTGATTTGTGATTGTGATGAAGAACAAGAGAGGGAGAGAGGTTGGGTAAGAGAAAAGACATGGCCTTTATTATCCTTCAATTGGGTTTTTCTCAAGTTCTAAGCTTTTCATGTGGAAGAGAGAGAGAGAGAGAGAGTTTAGAGAGGGGAAAGATTTGTGTTTTGTGTTTGTGTTTGAGTTTTGACTGTTTTGTTTTGTGTTTGTTGAGTTCGTGGAAACAAATTGAGGTTTGTGATTATGATTTTTTTTTAGTGGTTTTGAACATGGCCATGAAAATGGACTTTATATGGTCCAAATGAACATGTGAAATTGGTGGTTTCGTGGATTTTGCACATTGTACCCTACATTTGGTATATTTTTCTTCCACGTGTGGACATGAAAATTTTCTTGCTATTGTCCCCTTGTCAATAGGAGGAAAATTGAAATTTTGAAACAATTTGAGGTTTATTATTTGGATTTTTTAGTGATTTTGAACATGGCCATGAAAATGGACCAAATGTTCCAAATGAATATGTGAAATTTTCTGTGGTTTTGTGGATTTTGACATTGTGCACTACATTTGGTATATTTGTCTTCCACATGTGAACATGAAAATTTTGTTGCTATTGTACCCTTCTCAATAGGAGGAAAAATTGAATTCACATTATCTGACCTTCGGTTTGAATAAAGCAACCATGGCGTTGGTGGTTATCAGATCAAACATGAACACTATCCACTCATAGTTCATAGTCATGTTAATAAAAAATGGTTACGTTTTATGACTTGACTTACTATTTGTTCTTATTTGTGCACACGAAATCTACATTGTTTTTTCTATGAATTTTCAATGAAGGAAAGTTTCACCACTCTTTATGGTTTATTGGTGTTTTCTCTAAAGTGGAAAAGTTCCATTCATGAAAGGCACGAGTGCATTTCTATGAAATTTCTATTATTGAAAAGAACAAATAGAATTGAGGTTTGCATCCTTGGGGAGAGTTTTTCTTGGAGAAAGAGAGGGAAAGGGGGGTTGTTTAGGATTAGGAGTTTATGTTTAATAATTTCAACCTTACTAGGAAAAGTTAGAAAAATTCTAAGGGATGACATATTTTCTAACTATTTACAATTTTTTAGGCTGCTTTTACATGTTTCAATGTGGTTTTATATTTTTTTTAAGGTGCGTTTCACACCTAACAAAATAGTGTAGTATTATTATTCTTGTTCAAAAAGAAAGGTTTGAAATTAAAGCTTTTATTAAAACAGAGAGAGAGAGAGAGAGAGATTCAAGCTATTGTCATAGACTATAAAGAAAATAGTAAAATACAAAAACCACTCTTAAGGTTCGGGCTAATTTTAGGCACTACCTAAACTTTTTGAAAATATCTAATTTGACCCTAAAGTACAAACACACTTAAAATTGTTGGATAGTTCTCTTGATTCTCCAAGTCCTCTCCTGCTTCTATTCTCTGATTTTATTTATCTACTATTTATTATTGAAAAGCTTTCTTATACCTATAATTGTCACAATACAATCACTATGGGTTCGCATTGTGCCAATTAACCTTGCTGCAATAGTTTTTGGAGAAATGAGCACAAATAGTGTTATTTGGTTTGTGCTTAGGGAGTAAATTGGATATTTTTTAGAAGACTAGGTAGTGCCTAGTATTAGCCCAAACCTCATAGGTTGTTTTTTGTATTTTACCCTAAATCTACAGATTTTTCTCTTCTTAGTGGAGCTCCTCCTCTCCTACCCCCCCCCCCCACCCCCCCACCCCCAAAAAAAAAAAAAAAAAAAAAAAACCAACTCCATTTCTAAAACAAAGTTCATATATATCATCAAGTTACCATTATTTGAAGCACTTTAATGCTTATAATTTATAAATAGATGGATTTAGTTGTGTCAAAAGAATTTTACTTTTATCAAAGTTTTTTAGGTTAGGGATTGGTGATTTGTTCTTAATTGATGTGATATATTTAAATTTGTGGTATTTACTCTATAATAATTATTCAAACTAAAACACCAATTAGTTTTTTATAGCAAGATGTGAATTCATATCCGATTCAACGACAAAAAAATTTATCAGTTGAGTTACCTAAAACCCACAAAAATGGTGAATATTAAATTGAGATTATTGCCTTCATATATTGTATATCACTATATCCATATGGTTCAAGGCCACGACTTCTAATTTCATGGAATGGCCATGATCAAAGCAATTTAGTTCCACCCCGTCTTGCTTATTTTTATCTAGTTGAAAGTTTATTTATAAATTCAAACGTAGACTTTATGAATTAAGAATGTCATGATATCTTAGTTTCAAAATAAATATTTAAAAAAATGATTCTCAAAAATAAATATCTAAATTCAGACGTAGACAATGAATCAAGACAGTCATAATTTCTAAATTATACATTAACCCATTATTTGATTCATATTATCCACATTCCACACACTTCGATTCGCCTCCTCCTAGTTAGATACTAATAAAATGAGAAGTACCTTACTATTTTAGGATATTTGTGCAAAGCAACTCAAAGATGAAAAAGACTGGTAGTCTGTGTCTCAAGCTGCTAGTCCTGTTCAAAAATAGTTCCTCTATATGATAGCAAGCAGGTTTTATCATTTATGACTAGTCAATTCAGATTTAACAGGCTGCTTCACAAACCATTCAACTATGAAATCTGCCTAAGTGTGAATAGTCAAAACTAAACATTCATGAAAAGCACTTAAAAACATTGCAAATTTGCAATGGTTTACCTTTTAAAACTTCAAAAATTCTAAGACCATATGATATACTACGACTTTTGTCTTTTGCTACAATCGTTCACGTGGCAAATTGTGAGTGGTAAAGAAAAAGTATCAAGTTCATGTGAAAATGACATGCAGCCATTCACAATCTATTACGTAAGATAGTTATGATAAAAATTGTAACAAAAGTTGTAGAATTTTATGTTGTACTAGAATTACTTTTAAAACTTTGGAAATTTGGTACAATAATTCAAGCAACGCTAAAAAACAATCTCAAACCTTGAAAAGCACAATTAAGGCCTAGATGACCAGAGGATCCAGATAGCTTTCAAACACTAGAGGTGAGTTCATTGTCTAATTTGCTCAAATATGAACGGTTCAGTTCGAGCATTGGATAAGGTTACGATTCAAGGACATGACAACAATTTGAGTGGGGAAAATAAGTGCACTTTTGGAGGGCATTTGAAAAGGATATTCTGTTGGGCCTTTTCTAAGAAACTGTTAAGAAAGAGAGCACATTCCTTTTTCGATACTCATATTTTAGTATCTTTCAATTCTCTAGCCAAGCCAAAGAGGCAAAGAGCAATTTAACCAAAAATTCATTAAATTGGCTTTTTTTCCTGAGGTGAACATGTTTAAAATTTAGCCCAAAATAATGAAATATTTTTACTTTCCCTATGTAAGGTTTCACATGACTTTTTTTTTTTTTTTGGGGGAGAAACCAGAGTGGAACAGCCCTGGGGATTTATTCAAAACAAAATTAATGAACATCTAGAAAGTCTAATAAGTCTTCCAACCAAATCTGTAGCCCCATACAATCTTTAGCTTCTTTTTGTTAGAGCATCACTAACAATATTACGGTTGTGCGTGGGATTAAGGTTTAAAGTCAACTTATTTCACTATTTAATTTATTTTTGCTATTATTCAGCTTATTTTTATTACTTTTCACAGGTCTCACTACATTTTTTTGATGCTATTTATGGATCTTACTGTATTATTTCAGCTAATTTTTACCTTTATTTACAGTACTTTCAGCAAAAAGTTTTCTGATTAAGCAAAATAAATTGTTTCCAAACAAAACCTACATATGCGCCTAACATAAAAAAATCAGAAAACTGAAAAGCAGAAACTTGGCAGCGGATGTCGTCAATGATATTCACATGACAATATTTTAGTTCAGTTCATCACTAACAATTAATTAGCAGCCCTATAATAAACAACATTAAATATACTTGGCTGATGTCTGTGTTTCTTTAAGATTCTTATAAATATGTTATTTTACTCAAAAGGTCTCTACCCGCATGGTTTCTGAAAAAAAAAAAAAAAATCTACCCGCATGTGCACATTATATATATATATATATATATATATATATATACATACATATATATATATATATATATATATATATTTTCTACTCTCATTTTTTTTTCTTTTCTCCCCCCTCCAAAAGAATCATAATTAAAAAATAAAAAAAATCTTGGAGCAGGGGAGGGGTGGTTGTTCTGTTGTATACTACTATGGAAAATAGGCAAAATAATATTATATTTCGGGTGTATACATCCAGCTCTTTCACAACACGTGAGACTCATACGCTATTAGGCAGGGATGGAGGCATATATTGCCCCCCAAATTTTTTATTAAAAAATATATAATATATATACCGTGGCGGCTCCAAAACTTTTTTCTAGGGGGGTCAATATGGCGGAGCCAAGAATTTGTAGGTGGGGGTAGGTGAGTGAAAAATAAGATGATTATATATATATACAAACACACAACTTCTACATTATACACAATACAACTCTATTGTACAATAGTAAAATATATATATATATATATATATATATATATATATTAATAGTTTAAAGATCGTTAAGACAACAATCATTAGATGCATAGACAAATAAAATTAAATAACTAGTCATACGTTTTTGTCAAATTAATAATAACTTATTATATTTATAAGTTATATCAATTGAATAAAAAATATAGTATAAATAAGAACAATAAGTTAGTAATACACCTAGGAGTAGAGATTGGAGGAAACATGAAACTAAGAAAAAGAATAGTAATAAGTTTTTGCCTTTGAATAAAAGATTTCTTAGACTTTGAAATTTGTAGAGCATTTATTGAATTACATAATTGGACATAGAGAAAAATTAAGAAAACATAGAAGGGAGAAAGAAAGACAGAAAGAATGAGGAAAGAAACACAAATGTAGATACTTTATGCTGTCAATGCCAAAGTAAGCTAGAGTCCTGGAGAGGAGTTTTTTTTTTTTCCTAAATGAATGAACAAAAATTTGAAACATTTTTTTTTTCTTTCTTGTAAAATTATATAATTTAAGAGTTGTGCTACTAACACAACAATTTTACAAATTCACAACAAAATTTAGGTGACAAGTTATTAACGGTAGGTAAAAAAATGATATCAGTTGTGGATCCAAATAAAAAATAGTTACAACTTACCATTTAACATTTATTGTGAAAATATTGAGAAAGTGGTACTAAGAGAATCATATTTAAACTAATTTCAACCGGGCTTAAAAACAAATTAGGACCAGGGTGTTCAAATTTTTATTGTAGGGGTCAAAACAATAAAACTTTATAAATACTACATATATAATTTTATTTTGGGCCAGGTCAGGGGGTTCATTTGAACCCCTTGGGCTAGTCATGGCGTCGCCCCTGTGTGTGTGTGTGTGTGTGTGTATACTAATTTTAGCAATTTTGTTCAATAAAATTACATTTTGTCTCTTAATAATATCATTGATTCTTTTTAGACTAATGTTACAGGCACAAACTTATCTACAACATTTATACAAACCGTTGAGATATAAATTCTTATTGGTTTGCATTTGGACCCACCACTTACATCACCTTTTTATTTGTCAATAACCACTCACAATATTAGCAATTTGTAAAAAAGTTTGTAGCTCTATAATTTTTCTCATTTAAAGGCCATTAAAATTTTTATAGACCAAAAATCTAAAACAAAATTGTGGTGGGCCTTTTTTGCAACTGCAAGCTGGGCTGTCTCTTGCCACATTACTGCCCAATGGTTCTGGGTAGGAGATTTAGGACGAGCTTGATTGCAACACACCCCAAGCCAGCTTGTGCACAAACTAGAGCCCCTTTGCTAAGACCTTGGACACATGCCCATGATGGAGGAAACTGTTACAAAAAAAATTATAGCAGACAGGTGTAATATGATAATAATAGGAAGAATATGCTTACTGTCAGCTAGAAAATTGAAAAAGCTAAATCATGATCTTAGTAAAGGGGAAAGTAATGCAGCATAAATGAGATAATAACAATAAAGAAAATGAAATAACACTAATGCTTGATCAATAAAATAAAAGGAAGAATGGTCAGCCTACCGTGCTTGATTTCTCTACGGAGTCAAGTCCAAGAAGGGAATCACTCTTCAATGTGGGCAATCTCACAGTGAAATCATACTGCAGAAATTACCTACTTTAAGAGAATGGACCTAAATGGCTTATTCTCAAATTCCTTAATCCTCACTAAAGAATTGGCTTTTAGAGGGAGAGAAGGGAATAGCCTCTTGGTGCATGCCCACTATCATGCTCTTGTTTTCTCTTTGTCTTTCTCTCTGATTCCTTTTTCCTTTCTAAGTTTTCTGTTTTCTCTCCTATCTTTCACTCCTTTTCTTTACTTCTTTTTCTCCTCTATTCTCCCTTGTTCTGTTGCCCCCATTATGCACAACTGAGGCCCCTTTTATACTACTTGCCGTGACGGGTTTTTACTATTTTATCCCTTAATCGCTTTTGTCCTGGTATAGGTGTCCTTCCCAGACCACCCACTGGTCTGTCAGTTGCCCAACCATTACCACTTACCTGTGTTGGCCGTGCCACATCCCATTCCTAGACAAAAGAGTCTTTTTTTTTTTTTTTTTTTTCTTGCTTATCGTGGCATTCCCATTCGGATAAGGGTGGATATTTTCTCTCACCATCCCACATGGCATGCACCTAGTGATTCCAACTCATCTTTTTCCCTTTTAGGTGGTATGTTATCCCAGTATGACATTTCTCCCAAAAGAGCTTGAGCAAGAACCGCAGAATAGGCTTTCCCCTTCTCCCCACCGCCAGACCATACGCTCTTTTAACTTTGACCCATGGCCCACCACTTCTGTATTGGCTGGGTACAAGTTAGTGGTGTCTAAGCTTTGTGCGTGCTCCACTTCCATATGTGTCCATGGCTTGTTTGTTGTTCATGCGCTTGCCATGACCTGAGAGCTTGTCTACATGTTTTGCTACTTGTTCTTGACCTCTTGTGGTGTGGATGAGTCTGGGCTTTCATTCTTTATGTATTACTTCTTTCCTGGGTTGGGTCTTGCTTGGTCGTGGGCCTTTCCTTCTCCAATCCATCCCTTACCCTCTTTGCGGGTCAGTTGACACTCCTGCCATGTCATCCCGTTATTCCTGCCATACTATTATTTGACTTGTGTTTGCTAAGCCTCTTTTGAACCTGCTGTATGCTTTCCTTCTGCTCAATTCCAGTAACCCAACATTATCATTGGGCATACACTCATGCTGTTTCGGGCTTCCTTGGCCCATTTTATTCTTTTGGGAATTCTCAGCCCGTTTCATTTCCTTGGGCATCTCCAGCCCATTCCAATCCTTCATTCCCATGGGCTCTTGCTAAGTCTTTTGGGCTTCCTCGGCCCAAGTTACCATATACTTTAGTTTTGGGGTTTATAGGCTTTTCCACCAACCCCTATTTACTTAATTCCTTTTGGGCTCCTTCCGTGCATTTTTGCTTGCCTTCCATTTCTCATAATACCCATAGGTTTACCACTTCTTTCTTCAAGCTCCTTTGGGCCCGCTTGCTTTCTTTGAGGCCCTTTTGCTTTTTTTTTTTTTTTAGGCCTATGGTCCATCATTCCTGTCATTCGGGCTTAATGGTTTTCTTCTCAATTTACTAATTCTTCTTCTTTAGCCCCTCCTATATTGTTGGGCTTTTTCCGATTGTTGGGCCTTCTTGCCAAAGTGGGCATCAACAAAAATATACAAGCCCAAAAAAATTAGCACAATAACAGTTAAAAATAATTAAGCCTAATTAACCAGTTTTACTTAAAACAAACAACTAGCCCTTTAAAAAGTTTTAAACAGAATTATTATGTCTTTACCTAGTAGAAGATGCACGCATCAAAAAAAAAAAAAAAAAAAAATCCTCAACAGCTAAGAAGCAGCAAAGCTAATGGTTAGAAACGACCCCCCTAACTTCAAGTCCTGGCTCCGTCCCTGCTATTAAGTCTCACATGTTGTGAGAGCTTGGGTTTAACCCAAAACATTATGTACCCTCTCAAAAAGTAGAGCTTCATCTATAAAATTGAAATTCTAGAGATTTCGCGATAAATAGTTTTGCTTAAAAAGAGCTTTACTGTGTAGAGTATTTGACAAACTATAATGATAGAACTCATGACCAGCTTTAGACCATGGATTTTAGCGTAGACCTAAGGTCTTCAATTAAAAAGAAAAAAAAAAAAAAAAAAAAAAAAAGAAGAAGAAGAAGAAGAAGAAAGAAGATAAGAAAAAAGAAGTCCCCAAAAGGCTTCAATATTGTTAGGGAAGTGGGGGAATTGACTTAAAAAAAAAAAAAAAAAAAACATAGGTTGGTTGTACACTCTCTTCCCTGTCCCAAGGTCCCCAAAATTGTGAGCTAAATATAATACAATTAAAACTATAACTGTTTCAACAAAAAAAGGAATGTTATAAGTATGCTGACATATTATGGACAATAAATTTTTCTAAATAGTTTAATATTTTAATTTTTATAAACTATTTTCTTACACACTAAATTAATAACATTAGTCATCTAATCTCTCTCTCCTAGCATACTCGGTTCTATGGCATTTTCAACAAAGGATGAGCCAACACTCTTAGCCACACACAATCATTGAGGTGAAGATCAAGTTATACAAGGATTGATCAAAGCTTTGGGAGAAGATTCAAGAGCTCTTGGTGAGATTTATTTTGTTTTGCAAGGTAGATGCATCAATGGTACGATTTTACTTTACAATTTTCATATTCATACTGGCTTGTGGTTTATGCATTATATGAAGTAGATCCTAGTTTTGTTTATCCTGCATATAATATGTATGATGGCAACATGGTGCATATGTTTTTCCAACATCATCCAAGAGTGGTCTTAAATGTTCTTGTGATTGTTGATCATTGTGCAACATGTTCTTCCTTCAAGTTTGGAATTTGGGCAGTACCTTCAGATGTATGGATTTGGATTGGGGTTTGGATTGGATGGGCAACACCTCCTTCATTCGAAGTGTTCTCGAGATGTTCTTTGTGTTATTTGAAGATTTGAGCAAAATAACAATAGTTCTTCAATGATTTGGAATTGAATATTGATTGAAGGCGCTTTGCATCAAATTTATGCTAAGGAAGTAATAAACTAAGGATTTTTGAGGGGGTAGTGTATCGAGATTGACAAAAACAATCAACAACCACCTTATGTCTCTTTAAAAACCCTTTTGAAGGATTTTTGTGTGCTTTGTAAATGAAGGGATTTCCTCTATTTATAAAGATGGAAAAGCCTTGGGCTTGAGAGTTGAGCTGGAATCTGAAAAATCACAAAACAATTTGAATCTTGGAGGAAATCGGCACTTGGACCCAATTCTACATTTGTGCTTTGTTTTGAGTTTTGAGTGTTTTGACTCTTTTGAATTAATTTTTAGAACTTGTTTTGGCTTCGGAGTCCTAATTTAGTATCCTAACCATCTATATTTTTTTTTCCAGAATATTTATCATTTTTAGACACTTGATGAATTAAAATAACTAATTAGTTGTTTTTTTTTTTTTTTTTTTTGAAACTTAATTAGTTGTTTAAAACTTATGAACTTTCTCATAATCCAATCTCTTAGAATGTCTTAAACACATGGATCTCTACAATTATTATTATGACAACCCAAAAAAATTATATCTAATTAATTATATTTAATCCCTTTAGATCAACCGTAATTAATTAGTAGTAACCACATGTGATTCACCTTCGCTTTGCAAATGCATTTTGACCATTAAAACTTGATCTAGTCATATCTTTAAATTTGATCGTCCGATTTGAGCACACAATACATTGTTCTGATCATTAAAAGTACTAAATTTATTTTCAATGATGTATTGAAAGATTGAATGGTCAAAATTACGATTTTTCTTATGATATAAAATTGTTATTTATTCCTTTGGAACAAAGTTAAACAAAAGTTGCAAAATATAAGTGTCTACAATTATATTATCTAAATTCAAGATTTCATCTTTGATACTTAACTTTTTTTTATAGGTGAAGCTGTTACTTGTGCTCCTCTTTGTATCCCAGGAACCAATAAAGAGGATAACAAAGAACTGAGAATCATGAAGAAAGTATGCTGCAAGACAAAGTAATAATCTAAAACTTACTTGAAGCTATATTGAATAATACGTGAAACTTTAAAATTCATTTAAATATTGTAAAATATTACAAGGGAAGATTGAGGGTAAGATTTGGGATACAAAAGAAGGTTGCAAAGGAAACTTTGGAAAATAAGTGAATCCCAAACAAGGGAGTCTTATATAGGCTACAAAAGTGAATAATTAAATTACAATAATACAATGACTAGTAATATGAACAACAATATTCTCAAATAGTGAAAAGTCTTCAATAATTGCTGATACCGCCAGAACAATACAGTAGATGAATAGTGAAAAGGCTTCAATAATTCCTGATACCACCAAAATGATATTGTAGATGAATAATGAAAGACCGCCAAAATGATATTGGAGATGAATAATGAAAGGTCTGATACAAGTTGCTAGAGCTGTCTAATTCCACCAAAAGTAATTTGTCTAATAATACCAAAAGTAAAATCCTCTAATTTATTTTGATACAGAAAATGCTGAAAATCTTATACTAATTCAACTGAAGTGATATCCCATACCAGTCTAGAGCATCTTGAAAGTAATTTGGTAAAGGAGAATCACTTTGGTCTTCATCCTCTACATCTGATATTTGAGTTGCTGCTTCCAACATTAGGAGGTTCAAGTGTTTCTGATATCAATTGATTTGGAAGTGTAATTTGATTCCGTTCAATTTACTTATGATTTTTTTTTTTTTTTAGAATACTAAATATTTTAACACGCACACACGGAAAGAGGAGAGAAGGTCTTAAAGAAATTAACAGTGGTATATATCCAAAAAGACCTAACTCTTGGATACACAGCACAGACTTAGAATACTAGAATTCCTAGCATTTGTTTGTATCAACGAAGTGCTTTTACATGCTAATTTTGGAAATAAATTATTCATTAATTTATAACAAATCCTATACATAATTTTTAAAGGTTGTGATCCTCTCACCATATTATTAATTTTAACATCCAATGTCAATGCATCCAATAAGTGTGGATCAGACAAAGATAAAGGAAAATTAGGAAAACAATTAAAATAAAGTGGATCTTCATATAAAGATGTTTCAATCCTTCCCATTAGAGACTCATCAAAATTAAGGAATCCACAATTTCTTAAACATAATAACACACTTGTATTTAATCCCTGTCTTATTAGTGGTTTAATTGCAACTTGAACTAATCCAATATGAATAAATGAATACTCCTGCCTATGCTCTTGCATTAATTCCTTATTGAATAATTGTATTGATTCGTTCTCATTATTTAAAGAGAAGGTTCTTTCAAACGTTTTTATTTTATAATCAGAATTAGTTGAAAATTTTGAAAAAATAGATTGCTTATAAATTTGATTAATAGGTACTGAAGCCATTTTCCAATCTTTTAGATTTCTTTCTATAATCATCTCCTCATTATTTTCTACTATATCGCTTTGATTTTGGTTCGACATGGAGACCCTGAGGAAGAAGAATTAGCAAAATCAAGAATCAGCAAATTTAGCACGATAACCGAACACACTCCTAAGTAGAGAACAAGTGAGAGCAACAGAGAATAAAAAAAGTGATGAAGATTGCAAAAGACCAAATGACAGTTCAAGAAAACAGTTTAGAGACTTACTTAGATCAAGTGTTGCAATTGATTTCAATTCTTCAAATATTACAAAGGGAAAGATTTCTAGATGGAAGAAGGTAATGGATTCAACGAATGATTTTTTCTGGATTACAAAGGGTGTAGAAAGCAAGGGCACATCCTTATAATTATATAGAGTACAAAAGTAAATAGTAATATTACAATAATTCGTTAAATAAAAGTAAAAAGTAAAATGTGTATAGTAATATTCTCAAATAGTACTCAATAATTTCCTGGTGGAGCCAAAAGTGTCCGATTCGGACAAAAAGCCATGATATGAAATGATTTCGAGGTTAACTTTTACTTTTTTTTACTTTCTCTTTTGCTTTTTTCAACTTTTTTTTACTTTTTTTCTTTTTCTTTTTCACTTTAAAATCTCACTAATATACCTAATCTCAATCCAGCACAAATTAGAGTCAGTTTAGTTCAATTTTTTGTAATTGTGTTTTTTTTATTTTTTATTTTTTTTTATTAAGGCGTTTTTTAAAATTGAGGTTTGCTATTAGGGTCTGTTTGGTAATATTGTTCTAGTAACGTTGTTTAAGTGTTGTGAAAATATGTGTGGGTAAAAAAGTATTGTGAAAATATGTATCATGTTGTTTAAACAACACAACCAAACAACCCCTCGATTTTTCTATTTAAAAGAAAAGTGTTTTGTAAAAGTTAAAAGGTGCTTTTTGAAAATTGTGAGTGTTTGACTAAATTTTATCAAAATAGTAATTTGAATTATAAATTATCAAAAATGACAATATTTACATAAAATAGAATTTCTTAGTATATGCTGAAACCTTGTTTGCAGTGTACAGGTTAAGGTGGTAGCCTGAGAGATGTGATAAGCATCCAAGGACATGACCAGAGAGATTGGTCGTCACTTCTATTTAGTAAACACCTAAAGTTCTCTTTAGTTCTCACTCACTCCCAATTTCTCATCAACAACTGTGGCTGCCCATCTCACAAGGTCACTTGAAGTTGCTTTGTGATGAAAATGTAGAAGAAAAATGTACTAGATGAAAAATGCACAAGAAGTCATCTTTTTGGTGCTTATCTTGTGCACCAGTGGGAGTGTTAACCTGAGCTACACCCTGTTTTGTTTTGTCTTTGTTGAGTTCGTGGAAACAAATTGGGGTTTGTGATTATGAATTTTTTTTTTAGTGGTTTTGAACATGGCCATGAAAATGGACTTAAATGGTCCAAACGAACATGTGAAATTGGTGGTTTTGTGGATTTTGCACATTGTGCCCTACATTTGGTATATTTCTCTTCCATGTGTGAACATGAAAATTTTCTTGCTATTGTACCCTTGTCAATAGGAGGAAAATTGAAATTTTGAAACAAATTGAGGTTTATGATTTGGATTTTTTAGTGATTTTGAACATGGCCATGAAAATGGACCAAATGGTCCAAATGAATATGTGAAATTTTTAGTCGTTTTGTGGATTTAGACATTGTGCACTACATTTGGTATATTTGTCTTCCACATGTGAACATGAAAAATTTGTTGCTATTGCACCCTTCTCAGTAGGAGGAAAAATTGAATTCACATTTTCTGACCTTCGGTTTGAATAAAGCCACCATGGCGTTGGTGGTAATCAGATCAAACATGAACACTATCCACTCATAGTTCATAGTCATGTTAATAAAAAATGGTTACGTTTTATGACTTGACTTACTATTTGTTCTTATTTGTGCACACAAAATCTAGATCGTTTTTTCTATGAATTTTCAATGAAGGAAAGTTTCACCACTCTTTATGGTTTATTGGTGTTTTCTCTAAAGTGGAACAGTTCCATTCATGAAAGGCATGAGTGCATTTCTTTGAAATTTCTATTATTGAAAAGAACAAATAGAATTGAGGTTTGCATCCTTGGGGAGAGTTTTTCTTGGAGAAAAAGAGGGGGAGGGGGGTTGTTTAGGATTAGGAGTTTATGTTTAATAATTTCAACCTTACTTACTAGGAAAACTTAGAAAAATTCTAAGGGATGACATATTTTCTAACTATTTACAGTTTTTTAGGCTGCTTTTACATGTTTCAATGTGGTTTAATATTTTTTTAAGGTACGTTTCACACCTTACCATAACAAAATAGTGTAGTATTATTATTTGTGTTCAAAAAGAAAGGTTTGAAATTAAAGCTTTTATTAAAACAAAAAGAGAGAGAAAGATTCAAGCTATTGTCATAGACTATAAAGAAAATAGTAAAATACAAAAACCACTCCTAAGGTTTGGGCTAATTTTAGGCACTACCTAAACTTTTCAAAAATATCTAATTTGACCCTTAAGTACAAACCACACTTAAAATTGTTGGATAGTTCTCTTGATTCTCCAAGTCCTCTTTGCTTCTATTCTCTGATTGTTATTTATCTACTATTTATTATTGAAAAGCTTTCTTATACCCATAATTGTCACAATACAATCACTATGGGTTCGCATTGTGCCAGTTAACCTTGCTGCAATAGTTTTTGGGGAAATGAACACAAATAGTGTTATTTGGTTTGTGCTTAGGGAGTAAATTGGATATTTTTTAGAAGACTAGGTAGTGCCTAGTATTAGCCCAAACCTCATAGATTTGTCTCTTCTTGGTGGAACTCCCCACCCCCCCACCCCCCCCCCCCCCCCAAAAAAAAAAAAAAAAACCAACTCCATTTCTAAAACAAAGTTCATATATATCATCAAGTTACCATTATTTGAAGCACTTTAATGCTTATAATTTATAAATAGATGGATTTAGTTGTGTCAAAAGAATTTTACTTTTATCAAAGTTTTTTAGGTTAGCGATTGGTGATTTGTTCTTAATTGATGCGATATATTTAAATTTGTGGTATTCACTCTATAATGATTATTCAAACTAAAACACCAATTAGTTTTTTATAGCAAGATGTGAATTCATATCCGATTCAATGACAAAAAAATTTATCAATTGAGTTACCTAAAACCCACAAAAATGGTGAATATTAAATTGAGATTATTGCCTCCATATATTGTATATCACTATATCCATATGGTTCAAGGCCACGACTTCTAATTTCATGGAATGGCCATGATCAAAGCAATTTAATTCCACCCTGTCTTGCTTATTTTGATCAGTATCTAGAAAGCTGATTCAACTTAGTTTGAATGAGGATGAATTATAATAAATTTTGTTGATAAATTCTAAGAACATATTTATTTTTTTATCTAGTTGAAAGTTTATTTATAAATTCAAACGTAGACTCTATGAATTAAGAATGTCATGATATCTTAGTTTCAAAATAAATATTTAAAAAATTGATTCTCAAAAATAAATATCTAAATTCAGATGTAGACAATGAATCAAGGAGTATTTTGGATAAATATTGTAAAAAATGAAGTTTATTTGTGATATAGGTACTATTCAAACTTATTTGGGAAAATGAGGAGAGAAGTGAATTTCAGCAACACTATTGAAAGTAGGAGAGAGGAGAGAGAAATGATGTGACGGATGTGGGAGAGAGAAAAAGGAATTTTGTTAATAATATTGGCAAAAAAAAAACTGAACTATGGCAAAAGTAATGCTACGGCCACAAACTATTTTACCATATTTTTACAAACTATTGTTATGGCCAATTTCTTACTGGTTCTCATCAGGGCCCACCAATAACATCACTTTTTTTATTTACCAATAATCACTCATCACATCAATAGTTTATAAAAGTTTTTGTAAAAAAGTTTGTATTTCTAGCATTTTGCTAAAAGTGGAGGATTAAAAAAAAAAAAAAAAAAAAACTCAATTATGGCAATTGAATTGCCACAATTGGAGGAGTAATAATGCAACCTGAATTTCGGCAATTCAAATACCACAATTGAGGTTTTTTTTTTTTTTTTTTTAATCCTCTACTTTTGACAAAATGCTAGAGATACAAATTTTTTTTTACAAAAACTTTCATAAATTGTTGATGTGATGAGTGATTATTGGTAAATAAAAAAAATGATGTTATTGGTAGGCCCTGATGCGAACCAGTAAGAAATTGGCTATAACAACAGTTTGTAAAATATATGATAAAATAGTTTGTGGCCGTAGTATTACTCTTGCCACAGTTCAGTTTTCTTTTTTTCTTTTTTTTAATCCTCCAATTTCGGCAATTCAATTGCCACAATTCAGTTTATTTATTTATTTATTATTTATTTTTAATTTTTGGCAATATCATTGCCGAAATTCTTTTTTCTTTCTTCCACATCCGTCACATCATTTATCTCTCATCTCTCCTGCTTTTTCTCAGAATTTTGGCAATGGTATTGCCAAAATTCGCTTCTCTCCTCATTTTCCTAAATAAATTTTAATAGTACCCATATCACAAATAAACTTTATTTTTTACAATATCCAGCCAAAAGACTCCTGAATCAAGATAGTCATAATTTCTAAATTATACATTAACCCATTATTTGATTCATATTATCCACATTCCACACACTTCGATTCGCCTCCTCCTAGTTAGATACTAACAAAATGAGAAGTACCTTACTATCTTAGGATATTTGTGCAAAGCAACTCAAAGATGAAAAAGACTGGTAGTCTGTGTCTCAAGCTGCTTGTCCTGTTCAAAAATAGTTCCTCAGTATGATAGCAAGCAAGTTTTATCATTTATGACTAGTCAATTCAGAGTTAACAGGCTGCTTCACAAACCATTCAACTATGAAATCTGCCTAATTGTGAATAGTCAAAACTAAACATTCATGAAAAGCACTTAAAAACATTGCAAATTTGCAATGGTTTACCTTTTAAAACTTCAAAAATTCTAAGACCATATGATATACTACAACTTTCGTCTTTAGCTACAATTATTCACATGGCAGACTGTGAGTGGTAAAGAAAAAGTAGCGGGTTCATGTGAAAGTGACATGCAGTCAATCACAATCTATCACGTAAGATAGTTATGATAAAAATTGTAACAAAAGTTGTGGAATTTTTTGTTGTACTAGAATTACTTTTAAAACTTTGAAAAATTGGTTAAATTTGGTACAATAATTCAAACAAAGCTAAAAAACAATCTCAAACTTTGAAAAGCACAATTAAGGCCTAGATGACCAGAGAATTCAGACAGCTTTCAAACACTAGAGGTGAGTTCATTGTCTGATTTGCTCAAATATGAACGGTTCAGTTCGAGCATTGGATAAGGTTACGATTCAAGGACATGACAACAATTCGAGTGGGGAAAATAAGTACACTTTTGAAGGGCATTTGAAAGGATATTCTGTTGGGCCTTTTCTAAGAAACTGTTAAGAAAGAGAGCACATTCCTTTTTCGATACTCATATTTTAGTATCTTTCAATTCTCTAGCCAAGCTAAAGAGGCAAAGAGCAATTTAACAAAAAAATCATTAAATTGGCTTTTTTACCTGAGGTGAACATGTTTAAAATTCAGCCCAAAATAATGAAATATTTTACTTTCCCTATGTAAGGTTTCACATGATTTTTTTTTTGAGAAACCAGACTGGAACAGCCCTGGGGATTTATTCAAAACAAAATTAATGAACATCTAGAAAGTCTAATAAGTCTTCCAACCAAACCTGTAGCCCCATACAATCTTTAGCTTCTTTTTGTTAGAGCATCAGTAACAATATTACGGTTGTGTTTGGGATTAAAGTTTAAAGTCAATTTATTTTACTATTTAGTTTATTTTTGTTATTATTCAACTTATTTTTACTACTATTCACATGTCCCATTACATTTTTTGATGCTATTCATGGGTCTCACTGTATTATTTCAGCTAGTTTTTACTTTTATTTATAGTACTTTCAGAAAAAAGTTTTCTGATTAAGCAAAATAAATTGTTTCCAAACAAAACCTACATATGCGCCTAACATAAAAAAATCAGAAAACTGAAAAGCAGAAACTTGGCAGCGGATGTCGTCAATGATATTCACATGACAATATTTTAGTTCAGTTCATCACTAACAATTAATTAACAGCCCTATAATTAACAACATTAAATATACTTGGCTGATGGCTGTGTTTCTTTAAGATTCTTATAAATATGTTATTTTACTCAAAAAGTCTCTGCCCGCATGGTTTCTGAAAAAAAAAAAAAAAAAAAAAATCTACCCGCATGTGTACATTATATATATATATATATATATACACACACACACACATATATATATATATATACATACATATATATATATATATATATATATTTTCTACTCTCATTTTTTTTTTCTTTTCTCCCCCCTCCAAAAGAATCATAATTTTTTTTTTAATCTTGGAGCAAGGGAGGGGTGGTTGTTTTGTTGTACACTACTATAGAAAATAGGCAAAATGATATTATATTTCGGATGTATACATTCAGCTCTTTCACAACACGTGAAACTCATACACTATTAGGCAGGGACGGAGGCATACATTGCCCCCCAAATTTTTTATTAAAAAATATAGTATATATATACCGTGGCGGCTCCAGAATTTTTTTTTAGGGGGGTCAATATATGGCGGAGCCAAGAATTGTAGGTGGGGGTAGGCGAGTGAAAAATAAGATGATTATATATATACATATATACACACACACAACTTCCACATTATACACAATACAACTATATTGTACAATAGTAAAAAAAAAATTATTAATAGTTTAAAGATCGTTAAGACAACAATCATTGGATGCATAAACAAATAAAATTAAATAACTAATCATACATTTTTGTCAAATTAATAAAAACTTATTATATTTATAAGTTATATCAATTGAATAAAAAATATAGAATAAATAAGAACAATAAGTTAGTAATACACCTAGGAGTAGAGATTGGAGGAAACATGAAACTAAGAAAAAGAATAGTAATAAGTTTTTGCCTTTGAAGTGTACAGTTTTTTTAACCGTACACGAGTTCACTCTCTTCAAATTAGAGCAAGCTGTAAAAGATTTCTTAGACTTCGAAATTTGTAGAGCATTTATCGAATTACTTGATCGGACATAGAGAAAAATTAAGAAAACATAGAAGGGAGAAAGAAAGACAGAAAGAATGAGGAAAGAAACACATATGTAGATACTTTATGCTGTCAATGCCAAAGTAAGCTATAATCCTAGAGAGGTTTTTATTTATTTATTTTATTTTATTTTTTTAAATGAATGAACAAAAATTTGAAACATTTTTTTTTCTTTCTTGTAAAATTAAATATTTTAAGAGTTGTGCTACTAACACAACAATTTTACAAATTCACAACAAAATTTAGGTGACAAGTTATTAATGGTAGGTAAAAAAATGATATCAGTTGTGGATCCAAATAAAAACTAGTTACAACTTACCATTTAACATTTATTGTGAAAATATTGAGAAAGTGGTACGAAGAGAATCATATTCAAACTAATTTCAACTGGGCTTGAAAACAAATTAGGATCAAGGTGTTCAAATTTTTATTGAAGGGGTCAAAACAATAAAATTTTATAAATACTACATATATAATTTTATTTTGGGCCAGGTTAGGGGGTTTATTTGAACCCCTTGGGCTAGTCATGGCGCTGCCCCTGTGTGTGTGTATATATATATACTAATTTTAGTAATTTTGTTCAATAAAATTACATTTTGCCTCTTAACAATATCATTGATTCTTTTTAGACTAATGTTACAGGCACAAACTTATCTACAACATTTATACAAACCGTTGAGGTATAAATTCTTATTGATTCGCATTTGAACCCACCACTTACATCACTTTTTTACTTGTCAATAACCACTCACTATATTAGCAATTTGTAAAAAAGTTTGTAACTTTATAATTTTTCTCATTTAAAGGCCATTAAAAATTTTATAAATCTAAAATCTAAAACAAAATTGTGGTGGGTCTTTTTTGCAACTGTAGGCTGGGCTGTCTGCTGCCACGTTACAACCCAATGGTTCTGGGTAGGAGAGTTAGGACGAGCTTCACTGCAACACACCCTAAGCTAGCTTGTGCACAAGCTAAAGCCCCTTTGCTAAGACCTTGGACACGTGCCCATGGCGGAGGAAACTGTTACAAAAAAAGTTATGACAGGCAAGTGTAATATGACAATAATAGGAAGAATATGCTTATTGTCAGCTAGAAAAACGGAAAAGCTAAATCATGATCTTAGTAAAGGGAGAAGTAATGCAGCATAAATGAGATAATAACAATAAAGAAAAGGAAATAACATTGATGCTTAATCAATAAAATAAAAGGAAGAATGGTCAGTTTGCCATGCTTGATTTCTCTATGGAGTCAAGTCCAGGATGGGAACCACTCTTCAATGTGGGCAATCTCACAGGGAAATCTTACTGCGGAAATTACCTACTTTGAGAGAATGGGCCTAAATGGCTTATCCTCAAATTCCTTAATCCTCACTAGAGAGTAGGCTTTTAGAGGGAGAGAAGAGAATAGCCTATTGGTGCATGCCCATTATCATGCTCTTGTTTTCTCTTTGTCTTTCTCTTTGATTACTTTTTCCTTTCTAAGTTTTCTATTTTCTCTCCTATCATTCACTCCTTTTCGTTACTTCTTTTTCTTCTCTGTTCTCTCTTGTTTTGTTGCCCCCATTGTGCACAGTTGAGGTCCTTTTTATACTGCCTGCCGTGACGGGTTTTTACTATTTTACCTCTTAACTGCTTTTGTCCTGGTATGGGTGTCCTTTCTAGACCACCCATTGGTTTGTCGGCTGCCCAACCATCACTACTTACCTGTGTTAGCTGTGCCGCATCCCATTCCTAGACAAAAGAGTCTTATTTTGTTTTCTTACTCACCGTGGCATTCCCATTCGGATAAGGGTGGACATTTTCTCTCACCATCCCCCATGGCATGCACCTAGTGATTACAACTCATCTTTCCCTCTTTTAGGTGGTATGTCATCCCAGCAGGACATTTCCTCCAAAAAAGCTTGAGCGAGAACCCCAAAATAGGTTGTCCCCTTCTCCCCACCGCCAGACCATACCCTCTCTTACCTTTGACCCATGGTCCACCACTCCTGTATTGGCTGGGTACAAGTTGGTGGTGCCTAAGTTTTGTGCGTGCTCCACTTCCATGTGTCCTTGGCTTGTCTGTTGTTCATGCGTTTGCCATAACCTGAGAGTTTGTCTGCATGTTCTACTACTTGTTCTTGACCTCTTGTGGCGTGAATGAGTCTGGGCTTTCATTCTTTATGTATTACATCTTTCCTAGGCTGGGTCTTGCTTGGTCATGGGCCTTTCCTTCTCCAATCCATCCCTTACCCTTTTTGCGGGTAGATTGACACTCCTGCTATGTCATCCCGTTATTCCTGCCATACTATTATTTGACTTGTGCTTGCTGAGCCTCTTTTGGACCTACTATATGCTTTCCTTCTGCTCAATTCCAGTAACCCAGCATTATCATTGGGCTTGCACTCATGCTGTTTTGGGCTTCTTTGGCCTATTTCATCGCTTTCGAGCTTCCTTGGCCCATTTTATTCTTTTGGGTATCCTCAGCCCGTTTCATTTTCTTGGGCATCCCCAACCCATTCCAATCCTTCATTCCCATGGGCTCTTGCTAAGTCTTTTGGGCTTCCCCGACCTAAGTTACCATATACTTTACTTTTGGGGTTTATAGGCTTTTCCACCAACCCTTATTTACTTAATTCCTTCTGGGCTCCTTCGGCCTATTCTTGCTTGCTTTCCATTTCTCATAATATCCATGGGTTTACCACTTCTTTCTTCGAGCTCCTTTAGGCCTACTTGCTTTCTTTGAGGCCCTTTTGCTATTTTTTTTAAGGTCTACGATCCATCATTTCTGCCATTCGGGCTTAATGGTTTTCTTCTCAATTTACTAATTCTTCTTCTTTAGCCCCTCCTATATTGTTGGGCTTCTTTCTATTATTGGGCCTCCTTGCCAAAGTGGGCATCAACAAAAATATACAAGCCCAAAAAAATTAGTGCAATAACAGTTAAAAATAATTAAGCCTAATTAATCAATTTTACTCAAAACAAATAACCAGCCCTTTAAAAAGTTTTAAATAGAATTATTATGTCTTTACCTAGTAGAAGACGCATGCATCAAAAACTTAAAAAATAAGAAAAGAAAAAATCCTCAGCAGCTAAGAAGCAGCAAAGCTAATGGTCAAAACCACCCTCCTAACTTCAAGTCCTGGCTCTGTCCCTGCTATTAAGTCTCACATGTTGTGAGAGCTTGGGTTTAACCCAAAACATTATGTACTCTCTCAAAAAGTAGAGCTTCATCTATAAAATTGAAATTCTAGAGATTTTGCAATAAATAGTTTTAATTAAAAAGAGCTTTACTGTGTAGAGTATTTGACAAACTATAATGATAGAACTCATTGCCAGCTTTAGACCATGGATTTTAGCGTAGACCTAAGGTCTTCAATTAAAAATAAAAAAAGATAAGAAAAAAGAAGCCCCCAAAAGGCTTCAATATTGTTAGGGCAGTGGGGGAAGGGGGTAATTGACTTTAAAAAAAAAAAATACATAGGTTGGTTGTACATTCTCTTCCCTGTCCCAAGGTCCCCAAAATTGTGAGCTAAATATAATACAATTAAAATTATAACTGTTTCAACCAAAAAAGGAATGTTATGAGTACGCTGACATATTATTGACAATCAATTTTTCTAAACAGTTTAATATTTTAATTTTTATAAACTATTTTCTTACGCACTAAATTAATAACATTTTTCACCTAATCTCTCTCTCCTAGCATACTCGGTTCTATGGCATTTTCAACAAAGGATGAGCCAACACTCTTAGCCACACACAATCATTGAGGTGAAGATCAAGTTGTACAGGGATTGATCAAAGCTTTGGGTGAAGATTCAAGGGCTCTTGGTGAGATTTATTTTGTTTTGCAAGGTAGATGCATCAATGGTACGATTTTACTTCACAATTTTCATATTCATACTTGCTCGTGGTTTATGCATTATATGAAGTAGATCTTAGTTTTGTTTCTGCTGCATATAACATGTATGATGGCAACATGGTGCATATGTTTTTCCAACATCATCCAAGAGTGGTCTTAAATGTTCTTGTGATTGTTGATCATTGTGCAACATGTTCTTCCTTCAAGTGTGGAATTTGGGCAGTACTTTCAGATGTGTGGATTTGGATTGGGGTTTGGATTGGATGGGCAACACCTCCTTCATTCGAAGTGTTCTCGAGATGTTCTTTGTGTTATTTGATGATTTGAGCAAAATAACAATAGTTCTTCAATGATTTGGAATTGAATATTGATTGAAGGCGCTTTGCATCAAATTTATGCTAAGGAAGTAATAAACTTAGGATTTTTGAGGGGGTAGTGTATCGAGATTGACAAAAACGATCAACAACCACCTTATGTCTCTTTAAAAACCCTTTTAAAGGATTTTTGTGTGCTTTGTAAATGAAGGGATTTCCTCTATTTATAAAGGGGGAAAAGCCTTAGGCTTAAGAGTTGAGCTGGAATCTGGAAAGTCACAAAACAATTGAATCTAGGAGGAAACCGGCACTTGGACCCAATCCTACATTTGTGCTTTGTTTTGAGTTTTGAGTGTTTTGACTCTTTTGAATTAATTTTCATGACTTGTTTTGGCTTCGGAGTCCTAATTTAGTATCCTGACCATCTAGATTTTTTTCCAGAATATTTATCATTTTTAGACACTTAATGAATTAAAATAATTAATTAGTTGTTTAAAACTTATGAACTTTCTGATAATCCAATCTCTTAGAATGTCTTAAACACGTGGATCTCTACAATTATTATTATGACAACCCAAAAAAATTATATCTAATTAATTATATTTAATCCCTCTAATAGATCAACCGTAATTAATTAGTAGTAACCACATGGGATTCACCTTCGTTTTGCAAATGCATTTTGACAATTAAAACTTGATCTAGTCATATCTTTTAATTTGATCGTCTGATTTGAGTACACAATACATTGTTCTGATCATTAAAAAGTACTAGATTTATTTTCAATGATGTATTGAAAGATTGATCGATCAAAATTACGATTTTTCTTATGATATAAAAAATTATTATTTATTCCTTTGGAACAAGGTTACTTTGATACTTACTTTTTTCATAGGTGAAGCTGTTACTTGTGCTCCTCTTTGTATCCCAGGAACCAATAAAGAGGATAACAAAGAACTAAGAATCATGAAGAAAGTATGCTGCAAGACAAAGTAATAATCTAAAACTTACTTGAAGCTATCTTGAATAATACTTGAAACTCTAAAATTCATTTAAATATTACAAGGGAAGATTGAGGGTAAGATTTGGGATACAAAAGAAGGTTGCAAAGGAAATTTTGGAAAATAAGCATATCTCAAATAAGGGAGTCTTATATAGGCTACAAAAGTGAATAATTAAATTACAATAATACAATGAATAGTAAAATGAACAACAATATTCTCGAATAGTGAAAAGTCTTCAATAATTGCTGATACCGCCAGAACAATACCGTAGATGAATAGTGAAAAGGCTTCATTAATTCCTGATACCACCAAAATGATATTGTAGATGAATAATGAAAGGTCTGATACAAGCTGCTAGAGCTGTCTAATTCCACAAAAAGTAATTTGTCTAATAATTCCAAAAGTAAAATCCTCTAATTTATTTTGATACAGAAAATGCTGAAAATCTTATATTAATTCAACTGAAATGATATCCCATACCAGTCTTGAGCATCTTGAAAGTAATTTGGTAAAGGAGAATCACTTTGGTCTTCATCCTCTACATCTGATATTTGAGTTGCTGCTTCCAACATTGGGAGGTTCAAGTGTTTCTGATATCAATTGATTTGGAAGTGAAATTTGATTCCATTCAATTTACTTATGATTTTTTTTTAAATACTAAATATTTTAACACACACATGGAAAGAGAGAGAAGGTCTTAAAGAAATTGACAGTGGTGTATATCCGAAGAGACCTAACTCTTGGATACACAACACAGACTTAGAATACTAGAATTCCTAGCATTTGTTTGTATCAACGAAGTGCTTTTACATATTGATTTTGGAGCTAATGTATTCATAAATTTATAACAAATCCTATACATAATTGTTAAAGGTTGTGATCCTCTCACCATATTATTAATTTTAACATCCAATGTTAATGCACACAATAAGTGTGGATCAGACAAAGATAAAGGAAAATTAGGAAAACAATTAAAATAAAGTGGATCTTCATATAAAGATGTTTCAATCCTTCCTATTATAGACCGATCAAAATTAAGGTGTCGACAATCTCTTAAACATAATAACACACTTGTATTTAATACCTGTCTTATTAGTGGTTTAATTGCAACTTGAACTAATCCAATATGAATAAATGAATACTCCTGCCTATGCTTTTGCATTAATTCCTCATTGAATAATTGTATTGACTCGTTCTCATTATTTAAAGAGAAGGTTCTTTCAAACGTTTTTATTTTATAATCTGAATTAGTTGAAAATTTTGAAAAAATAGATTGCTTATAAATTTGATTAATAGGTACTGAAGCCATTTTCCAATCTTTTAGATTTCTTTCTATAATCATCTCCTCATTATTTACTACTGTATTGCTTTGATTTTGGTTCGACATGGAGACCCTGAGGAAGAAGAATTAGCAAAATCAAGAATAAGCAAATTTAGCACGATAACCGAACACACTCCTAAGTAGAGAACAAGTGAGCAACAGAGGAAAAAAAAAAGTGATGAAGATTGCAAAAGACCAAATGACAGTTCAAGAAAACAGTTTAGAGACTTACTTAGATCAAGTGTTGCAATTGATTTCAATTCTTCAAATATTACAAAGGGAAGGATTTCTAGATGGAAGAAGGTAATGGATTCAACGATTGATTTTTTCTAGATTACAAAGGGTGTAGAAAGCAAGGGCACATCCTTATAATTATATAGAGTACAAAAGTAAATAGTAATATTACAATAATTCGTTGAACAATAAAAGTAAAAAGTAAAATGTAAAATGTGTATAGTAATATTCTCAAATAGTACTCAATAATTTCCTGGTGGAGCCAAAAGTGTTTGATTCGGACATAAAGCCAAGATATGAAATGATTTCGAGGTTAACTTTTTTTTTTTTTTTTACTTTCTCTTTTGCTTTTTTCAACTTTTTTTTACTTTTACTTTTACTTTTTCACTTTAAAATCTCACTAATGTACCCAATCTCAATCCAGCACAAATTACAGTCAGTTTAGTTCAATTTTTTGTATTTGTGTTTTTTTTTTAAGGTGTTTTTTAAAATTGAGGTATGATATTAGGGTCTGTTTAGTAATATTGTTCTAGTAACATTATTTAAGTGTTGTGAAAATACGTGTGGGTAAAAAAATGTTATGGAAATATGTGTTGTGCTATTTAAACAACGAAAATTGTTGTTTAAACAACACAAACAAACATCTCCCTTAAATTTTTCTATTTAAAAGAAAAGTGTTTCGTAAAATTTAAAAGGTGCTTTTTAAAAATTGTGAGTGTTTGATTAAATTTTATCAAAATTGTAATATGAATTATAAATTACCAAAAATGACAATACGTAGAGAATTTCTTAGCATTTGCTGAAACCTTGTACAGGTTAAGATGGTAGCATGAGAGAAGTGACAAGCATCCAAGGACACATGACCAGAGACATTTGTCGTCACTTCTCTTTAGTAAAGACCTAAAGTTCTCCTAAGTTCTCACTCACTCCCAGTTTCTCATCGACAACTGTGTATTGCCCATCTCACAAGGTCACTTGAAGTTGCTTTGTGATGAAAATGTAGAAGAAAAATGTACTAGATGAAAAATGCACAGGAAAACGCAAGAAAACATAAAGGAAAAATGTATCAGCAAGGTGAGTCCAGCAACATGGTGATTTGCTGAGAATGGGCTTTGTTTTGTGGTTAGGTAAATGAGTAAAATTGGTGGGTTTTTGAAAAAATTATAAAGGTTATTAAAGGATATGGGAGAAAGTTTCTAAGGGTTCCCTATTGGATTTGTATTGCGTTTTTGCATTGCAGTATTGTACCTCTAAGGGTCTAACGTGAAAATGTGTTTTTTCATGTTTTAGGGCCAAAAACGCTAAATCTAAAATTGCTTGGGGTCCAACGTGAAAATGTGGTAAAAAAGTTACAATTTGGTTTTGTGTTTTTTGGCCCCAAAAAGCTGAACCAAACAAGCACTTAGATAGTTAGATGGAGCAATCACTACTATTACTATTAACCTTAAAATAGAAGAGCCAACCCACAAAATGAACCACTAAAAAGAAAATTTTAACTGAAAGCACACTAAAGTTTGAGAAAATCTCATAAACAAATTTGAGACAAACTTGTCAAAAAGTGTAAATAAGAATACCAATAGCATACAAAGAAAAGGTTCCATAATTAAGGAAATAAATGGTAAAAAGGTAAAAGCCTTGGGCTTAAGAGTTGAGCTGGAATCTGAAAAATCACAAATTTTTTTTTTTTTTTTGGTGCTTTGTTTTAAGTTTGGGTGTTTACTGTTTTGACTCTTCTGAATTAATTTTTAGAACTTGTTCTGGCTTCAGAGTCCTAATTTACTATCCTAACCGTCTAGATTTGCTTTTTTTTTTTTTTTTTTTTCATAATATTTATTATTTTTAGACAATGACTTAAAATAAATTAATTGTTTAAAACTTATGGACTTTCTGATAATCCAATCTCTTAGAATGTCTAAAACGCATAGATCCTTATTATTATTATTACTAGTGTATAATTTCGTGCATTTGCACAGGTATAATTAAAAATAATCACAATTATATCTTTCAAATAATACATTTTTGTTAGAAGATGTTCAAATTATACATGGTATTAGCTTACATTTTTTTTTTTTAACTATGCATTTCTAAAATATATAATTATTTCTCATTATACATATATAATTTAGAATTTAATTGGATTTATCATTTTCAGTTTTTGCACCTAATAAGTCACTTGCCACAAAAATTAAAAAATTAGATAGATACGTGTCACAAAATTAGACTCCAATTAAAATCCAATTTAAAATATAATTGAATTTGGATTCATCGATTATTACACTCAACAATTCACTTAGCACAAAAATTAAAAATTAGATGAGACATGCAATGCAAAATTGAGAATCCAATTAAAATATAATTGGATTTTCTTTGAGTTATATATATATATATATATATATATATATAGAAGACAACCCAAAAATATATATATCTAAATAATTGTGGAGGTCAAAAACAATCTAAAAAGGCCGAAAAGCCCTTAAAGATATATATCAGCCTAGATATCTGAATAACATAATTTATTTATCTAATGTATAAGATGAAAACTCCATAATGAGAAACTCAAACAACTAATTTATGAAAGCAAGATTGTATTAATATTATTAGCAACAATCATTACACACTTTTCCTGTTGTGATGGGATTTGAAGATAAGAAAAAATCTCTCCACTCTTCTCTTTTTCTTTTTCTTTTTTCTTCTCCCTTTTTCTCACACTCCCTCTTTTCTTATAGGCTTTTTCTTTCCCTTATCCCTCCAGCTGGCTTACCCTTAACTAGATATTTTTCCTCCTATTGGTTTCCCCTCATTTTTATCTTAAAGTAGGACTTTTGGGGATATTAGTACTGTTCAGGACTTTAGATTGTCTCACATGCATTTAATGTGGTAGGAATTAGGTGGAGAACCTCTCATTAATGCGAAGGTGACAGTCTCTATAATGCTTATCCCCCTCAAGGAATTCCCCATGATATGCTTAAGGAGAATGGTACCTCAGATTACAAAAAGGAAACTGGTTTTCTGGGATTACTCCTTTGTATTATCTGAGGTCACCCATATTTGTTTCCTTGGATGAGAGTTTTAGTGTTGGTAGCATATCCTGAACTCCGCGAGAATCATTTGGGGGGCACTTTCCTTTATGATTCATAGCAGTGGGCCTAGCCTGTCCTTTTTAGTGCGAGCTTTAAGGCCCTTTGGGCCTTGGCCCAGAATTGAATCTACTCCTATCACAATAATTATATTAATTCTTTTAATAGATCAATCATAATTAATTAGTAGCAACCACATGTGATTCACCTTAGCTATGCAAATGCATTTTGACTCTTAAAACTAGATCTAGTCATATCTTTTAATTTGATTGTCCAATTTGAGCACAGTAAACATGGTTTTGAAAAATTAAACAGAAAAAAATTATGATTTTTCTTATAGTCTAAGATGATTATTTTTTCCTTTGGAGGAAGGTTAAACGGAAGTTGCAAAATATAAGTAATACTTGAAACTCTAAAATTCATTTAAATATTTTATAATATCACAAGGGAAGATTGAGGTTAGGAATATAAATGAAGATTTGGGATACAAAAGAAGGTTGCAAAGGAAAGTTTGGAACCTGAGGAAAACATAGAGCTGAAATTAAGTGCCCCAATACAAGATGTGTCTTATATAGCCTACAAAAGTAAATAATAAAATTGCAATAATACAATGGAAAGTAAAATGAACAACAATATTCACCAATAGTGAAAAGTCTCCAACAATTGCCGACTGCCAAAAGAGTATGGTAGATGAATAGAGAAAAGTCTTCAATAATTCCTGATACCACCAAAATTCAAATGATACTGCAGATTGCAAATGAATAGCGAAAGGTCTGACACGAGCTGCCAGAACTGTCTAATTCACCAAAAGTAATTGTCTAATAATACCAAAAGTAAAATCCTCTAATTTATTTTGATACAAAAAATGTTGAAAATCTTATATACTAATCTGGTGCAACAATTCAACTCAAATGTTGTCCCATACAAGTCTTGAGCATCTTGAAAGTAATCTGGAAGTGGAGAATCACTTTGGTCTTCATCTAATATTTGAGTTGCTGCTTCCAACATTTTTCTATTCTCCATTTTTTTCCTTATTCTTCTGAAGCAAACTTAGCATAGTTCATACAATATTGTCACAACCGAGGTCTTTCTGACAACATACTTAATGGTAACAAGAATTCATAATCCCATTACATGATCCAAGGTAACTTATAATGGACAAAGAAAAGTAATAATCTTTGGAATCTGGAGAGAACTGAGGGAGAATGATACTGATTTTTCTGAAAGAGAAAGAATCAAACCATGCTTCTTGATAGTCATAATAACTGTAAGAGGGAGGTTGGAAGGGTTGAAAAAATTGTCTCATACCCCATTAGAGAAAGCCATTCCATTATTGTAAATTTTGCATTTTGTATGAGGAAGGAGAACTGAAATTCTTTTTCTGGTGCAAGTTTTCTGGGAAAAGAGTAAATGCAAATTCAGGGGAAACATTTTTGAAACTAATTCACAAGGGAAACTGAGATTTTGACTGATTTTGGAGAGGATGAGATTGGCTAAAGCAAAAGTGGATGCTGATATGACTTGAGAAAAAGGTTCTATTAGAATTTTGTTGATGAGTTAATTGTCTATTGTTTTTCCCTTATTTAACAGTCTATCTTCAAACTGCCTAGAGGATGAAGAACTTGAAATGTGAGAATCTGATTTTCGTTGAAAGGAAATAGCCACTTTACCATCTGACCTTTGTGATATATTACAATCATCATCTACATTATCTTCAATTTTAGGAGCAGGTTCAACTGTTTCAGACATGGATTGATTTGGAAGTGTATTTTGATTCCATTCAATTTTCTTAGGAATTTGAACACTATACTTCCTAGCATTTGTTTGTACTAACGAAGTGTAACCTTTTGGGCTTCTATCTAATGCTTTTGGTTCTAATCTAGATTTCATCAATTTACAACAAAGCCTATACACTATTGTTAAAGGTTGTGATCCTGTCCTCAGATTATTATTAATTTTAATATCCAATTCTAATCCACGCAATAAGTGTGGGTCAGACATAGATAAACAATAATTTGGAAAACAATTAAAATAAATTGGATCTTCATATAAAGATGTTTCAATCATTCCTAATAGAGAGTCATCAAATTTAAGGTGTCTACCATCTCTTAAACATAATGATACGCTTGTATTTAATCCCTGTCTTGTTAGTGGCTTAACTGCTACTTGAACTAATCCAATATGAATAAATGAATACTTCCATTGCATATCCATTAATTCCTCATCGAATAATTGTATTGACTCATTCTCATTTTCTAAAGAGAAGGTTCTTTCAAAAGTTTTTATTTTATAATCTGACTTAATTGAAAATTTAGAAAAAATAGATTGCTTATAAATTTGATTAATAGGTACTGAAGGCATTTTCCAATCTTTTAGATTTCTTCCAATATTCATCTCCTCATTATTTACTGTATCACTTTGGTTCGACATGTCAGACCCAGAAGAAGAAGAAGAATTAACTAAATCAACAATTTAGAACAAATAAACCCAACACTCACTACTAAGAAGAGAACAAGTGAGCAACAATGAAACAAGAGTGATGAAGATTTGCAGGACCAAATGACAATAGAAGAAGCAAATTGAAGACTTACTTGAACCTATTTTGTGTAATAGAATCTAGTGTTGAAACTGATTTCAATTCTTCAAATATTACAAAGGAAAGATTTCTGATGGAAGATGGTACTGGATTCAACTAATGATTTTCTGGATTACAAAAGGGTGTAGAAAGCATGGAGAAAACTTAAGAGCTATGGCTGATGACTGATGCAATACAACCAAGGGAAGATCCTTATATAGAGTACAAAAGTAAATAGTAATATTACAATAATTTGATGAACAGTAGATGTGTACAAATATTCTCAAATTAAATGATGATGTGGGGCCGTTAACAACTTTTTTAAAGCTTTTCCGACTATTATTTAACCTTTCGGTGCTTGTTAATTACTTTGTCTTTCGGTGCTTGTACTTGTTAATTATTTTGTCTTTCGGTGCTTGTGCAGTTTTTTTTTTTTAGTAATTATAAAAGTCAAACAATTTTGTTAGTTAGCAATATTTTCAAACTATTTAGCAAAGTAACTCATCTATTAAACTTGATTTTATTGTAGCAAATTGAGTCTCAAATACTCAATTTCTATGAGGTGTGTGGTTGAGGCGACCCAGAAAACACGAACCACAAACCCACAACAATTTTTGCTTCGATTGAGAAAACACGAACTCACAACAATTTTTGCTCTAATTGAAATCGTGATTTGGGTTTGGATTTTGAAAAATGGGTTTGGGATTTGAGAAATGGATTTAGATGAAGAAGGAAGAACTGATAACACAAACCCACAACAACAAATATTCTTTCGGTGTCGAGATTGTCCAACCAATGGCGCTCCGGTGCTGAAATCGTGATTTTTGAATTTGGATTTTTGCTCCGATTGAGATCATAATTTGGGTTTGAAATTTTGAGAAATAGATTTAGATGAGGGGTTTGGATTTTTGCTCCGATTGAGATCATGATTTGAGTTTGAGATTTTGAGAAATGAATTTAGACGAAAAAGGAAAAATTGTCTTGGGTTTTTGGGAGCTTGGAAGAAGAGAGTGAAAAAAAAAATAATAATAAAAAAATAAAAATAAATAAGGGAATGAAGGAAGAAGATGGTTAATAGGAAATTGAGTCTTAAAGACTCAAGTTCCACGTGGATCTTTTAGTCCACCTTAGTCTTGCCAGCACACAAAAATCGAGTCTTTTAAACTCAATTTGCTACAAAAAATCGAGTCTAAAAGACTTGAGTTGCTAATTTCCTAAATAATTTGGAAACATTGTAAACTAGCAAAATTGTTTGGTACCTGTTCACAACCCTTAAAAAACAAAACCCTTGTGCTTGTTAATTATTTTGTCTTCCGGTGCTTGTTAACATTATTCAAAAGACAAAAAAAATTTGTATGACAGATTTCAAGAAAGTTGTTGCTAGTACCCGTTCACAACCCATAAAAAACATGAGATAAAATGAAAGAAAAATACATAAAAGTACTTATAAAGTTGAAAAAAATGACATAAAACTGCAAAATACAAAATAAAAAAGTGGTCATCAACAAACAGGTGTTAACACAGACCTTACCCTTTTTACAGCTTTATCTCATTTTTTTCAATTTTATAATTACCGCTCAGTGTCTTTTTTTTTTTAACTTTTTTTTTCTGACTTTTTTTTTTTTTTTTTTTGCACCTTAACAACAAGTTAAGGTTTCCCACAGTAAAAACTCCTCAATAATTTCCTGATGAAGCCAAAAGAGTCAGATTCCCACTGAAAATTAGATGTCTGATACGGACCAAAATCAAAGCTGTCATATGAAATGATTTCACAATAAGATCAAGAGATTGATTTTTGCATTTTTTTTTTACTACATACAACAATAAACCCACAAAATGAACCACTAAATAGAAAATTTTAACTGAAAGCACACTATCTCGTTTGAGAAAATCTCATAAACAAATTTGAGACAAACTCTGACAAACAAGAGTAAATAAGAGGTGCCATGATTAAGGACATAAGATAAATGAAATAGAGGATCAGATACATATGGATAGTTACATTCCCAGACCTAGAAAGGTCTCATAATGAGCTGGGATTAAACATTTATCATCATCTCAAAAACCTCAACAAAGAAAAAACTCAAACATCTTTTTTTAAAAAAGCAACTCAAACCATCAATTTAGAAAATTTTACTTAAAAAAAAAAAAAAAAAAAAAACCATGGCCATCTAAAAAGGGGGTGCAAAAAAATAAGGAGATTAGAAAATGTATACAAAGATAATCATTCCCAGGGAAACAAGGATCTCAAATAGAAAATCTACAGTAATATCGGACAAAAGGCAAATAAAATACTTTTCCTCATAACATGCCAAACAAAGCATGAATATTTACATTTTCCAACAAGATGCTCATACAATAGTATTTTTAAACACAAGCAAAATCAAACATCATGATTATTGCTTGTCATCATCAGAAATTAAATTACGAGGCAAAATACATTTAAGGAATACCTAACAACAAGTAGCATTAACTCATGCGTTAATACAGGGGGAAAAAAACCTAAAAGCAAATAGATGACAAATCATAACAGACTAAACTTCTTACGATTGTTACAATGACTTAGATGTTGTTAGATGTTGGAACCTAGTTACGATGGGAATAAATTCAATAAAAACATGGAAGAGGTAAAATTTTATAACCGTGATATATAACACCCCTCTCACATTGGAATGAATGTTAGGTTCATCCCATGTAAGAGGTATGTTATATATCATGGTTATGCATGATACCACCTCAAGAAGATTTATTATCTTGGGTAACAATTGTATACAACATCCCTCTCACATTGATTTGAACCTCACGAACACGAGATCCAACTTTGTGTGAAATGTTGTAGCAACCAGTACAAAAGAATCCATCTCATTGAAGGGGAGGGATTACCGGGTCTTATTGAATTTATAGTCTATTACGATATACATGAACAGAAGGTGTAGCAAGAAAACCAATAAAAGGTGTTTTCAGTTGCAAAAAACTTCAAGAAAAAAAATATCACAAGAACCAATATATGCTGCCAACAACCATTTCATTCTATCAAAAATTCACTACAATAATCTCACAAATGCATCAAGGAACAAGCATGTTCCAAAATGCTACATCATTATAATGACTTAAATGGAGTAAGGCCTTGAGAACCTTGTTACAATTAGAACAGATTCAATAAAGAAATAAGGAAAAACGTATGATGGATGCATAACATCTCTCTCACATGGGAGCATCCCCCATGTAAGAGGTGTGATTATACATATTATGGTTGCTTCTACTAAGGAGATTTAGGAGCTGTTTGGATTTTCTGTTTCCATCACCTATAACTCTGTTTCCATCACCCATAACTCAAAATATGTGAGTCACATGGCTGAAAGGTTTTTTTTTTTGTTTTCCATCACCCAATTCTCTGATTTTTTTTTTGGTAATAAATTATGAAAACTGAAAACACATTGCAAGTGTTTTCAAGTTAGGGAAACAGAATTATGATAGCATTTTTGTAAATACACACAACTTTTAAAAATCCAGCCACAATTTTTGACTTTTTGAGTTTTTTCTTTTTTTGAAACAAAGCCACGGTCAAAACTGAGTATGAGTGCCAAAACTGAGTGATGAGTGCCAAACGGGTGAGGTTGGTGAAATTGTAGTATATTAAGTGATGAATGAAAAAAATTAAGTGAGGAGTGATGAAAGAAAAAAAAAAAATGCCCCAAACATTGATGTGAACCTCACAAGTATGAGATCCAAAAATAAACTCAAAAAGTCAAAAGCTGCGGCTGGAATTTCAAAAGTTGTGTGTATTTACAAAAAACCTCTTCACATCTCACAAGCATTGAGACCCAACCCCATGTGAAATAAGTGTTGCAGCAACCATTACAAAATGACTAATGACTTTTTCTTCACCATTCACAATTTGTCACATCAAAGTTGTAGCAAAGCTGTGACACAAAAGGTCGTACTAGAATTCTTCTTACAAAAGAAGGATTGTAGAGATAATTATTGTGCCACAACTTTTACCACAACTCTGTTGTGGTAAACTGTGAGTGGTGGAGATGTAAAAATTATTATCTACCACTCCGAATCAAAATAGTGACAACAAATAATTGTTACAAAAAATATGATAACATGAACAATTAAGTTTTCCACCAAATCTTATTGAATTAATTGGCTATCACGATAAATTCCAACAAAAAATGTCTTATAATAGACATGCTAAAGGTATACTCGGTGGAAACTAACCACAAATTCAGATGCAAAAAAACTAAAAAGATATCACTACAACAATCAACATGCAATGCCAACAACCATATCATTCAATCAGCACAAGACAGAAAAGATGCCACTTACACTAGCCAGGTTACAAGCAAGCAACACCACTCTGTTATACATGGACCAAACAACACATAACAACATGTGCACATGACAACACAATGTCTCAATAGACTAGCATTCTATAACTCTCACATTCATGGATCAAGATATTAAGAAGTCTGTTCCCAAATGCCACATACCATTTGCACTCAAAAGTATTGTAATAGATCTTCGTCATAAATCATGTCCACAAATTCAGCAATAATATATTTAAGCAAAAAGGTAATAACAATAAACTTATGTTGGAACATCGGAAAGCATGAGCCTTTTTGGAAAAAAGCAAATGCGAAATTCTCAGCTCCAGTTTCACTATTGGCAACGTACAGCACCGAAAACACTATCAAAAAAGTGCATCAGAGACTCTAATTTGTTGCCTTCCACGTTACTAAACGCATAACACATTCTTATAGTTTTCAACCAAGCAAACAAATATACCATAACAATGTCAAAACTATAGGTACAACAAATTAAAATATGAACCTCATAAAAAAAGGCTTATAAAGCAACATAGAGAAGTGCCTAAGGCCTCAGAAAAGGCGAAAGTTTAATACATCAAAGATAATGTATCTCAGATGGTACGGACAATTTGAATCATCACAGGCCACTATCAGAAAAGAAATATACAAGATATCAACACAGCAGTAAAAGCCAGATGAAGAGATCACATTTAGTAAACAATTTCAATATAAACAATATGTTTATAGTCCATTAGCAACTCACTAGGCCTATTTTTATGTACAGCATTTTAAAGCAGGACTTTTTTGGGGTACAGCTTACTTCAAACAACTTATTTTTTAAGAAAGATAAACGGGTAAATTTAAGAGCATACACTAAAGATTAAAGAATTTTATTTCTTGCCAAGCATTCTCAGCCTAAACAAAATTCTACTAAATCTAATTTAAAAAACGATATAGCATGAAAGTTAATAACAATATTACAAAACAAGTATAATTCCTTTAAACCACACGCTCAGATTACATCTTCCACACCTCAAAAACAAGAATGAGAAGATGAGAGGCAAAGAAATTAAAAAAGCAAGACTTCTATTTGCAGTTGCCTTTTACTTGAGTTTTCAGGAGAAGCTCGCCTAGCTATATAACAAAATAAGGTGGAACTCAAAATTGAAATTGATCCAATCTAGCAAAAAAAAACTAATAACTATTTAAATTCAATTTGAATTCTACCATCAGTAGATCAATGGATATGACACTAAAACCACAAAATTAACTGAATCACACGTTAAGCATGAATAAATCAACATGTATAACTACTACCCCATTGTTAAGCATGAATAAATCAACATACATAACCTTAAGAAGCCATTTGTCATCTTTTTGTATATTAATCTACTAAAACTCATACAATAGAAGTGATATGATGTGAAACATGTTACATGCAACATCACCTCACATGGATAGAACACATTTGTGAGGTCCAACCCATGTGGGAAAATATTAAGTAATATATTAAACATAATAACAAATCCATATAATGAGTAATGGTACATATTTGTGAAAATGAGTATCTACTTAACATCACTGCTAGAACCACAACAAAAGACACAATTTTTTGCACACCTTGTGGCAAAGTTGTGGCTTTAGTTGTAGTCCAAGCATTATTATTTAGTGAGAGTGAATTTTTTTGACAAACGAATTTTAGGACCATGATTGTCACACATCAAGAATGTCCACACTCCATACATACCATGTGTAAAATGACTCACATTTTAAACACGGTCCGTGTAAGTTTACCTTAAACTTCAACAACTACGCAAGTGAACTTTCAATAAAAAGTACATCCAAAAAACTCTATATAACTACAATTCATATGTCAGTAGAACATTACCTCAAACTAATTGCATAAAATTATTTCTACAAACTAAAGTGTGGTGTAGTTTTAGTTTTAACAATTGGGTAACAATCCTACTCATGATTGAGCTAATACTTGACACTTTATCAATAAAAACAGATCATATTAATAAATGTAGGAACATCTGAATGCAAAAGCCTTACAGAAAACATGAGGCAATTGCCAGAATCTCAGCTCCCAGATCACTGTCGGCAACGTACAGCGCTAAAAACGCTATCAAGAAAGCGCATCAGAGACTCTAATTTGTTGCCTCTTTTTTTTTTCCACATAATCTCATACATAACATCAAATACACGCAAAACAAAAAACACCCATCAAAGAAAACTCAAACAAAATTCAATAAAAATACTAATTAGCAATGTATATGAGAAAATAAAAGGCTCAGCAATGATTTATAGTAACATCAACAAGCCTCTTAGAGCTTTCATAGTTTGATGGTATAAAATTAAGTCTTCACAGCCTATCTTGCAACATAATATATAAGATGAAATGAAACCCAGAATTTAAAAACTGTGAAAAATTAAAGAAATTTATCCAAGGCCTCAGAATTGAAAAAGTTGTATACATCAAAGAGGGTATCTCAGATGGTACGGACAATATTGGTGCTTCACAGGCCACAAACTACACGAAATTTACAATGAACATAAACACAAAGAGAGAGAGAGCGAGTGAGAGAGAGAGAGAGAGAAACAAAAGGCACAGAAGCTGAACGAAAATTTTGAGGTTTTGGGTGAGGGTTGTCAAAGAGGCAATGGCTTTAGAGGGGTTTATATAGTAGAGTGGTGATGCAGATGAAACCCTAACCTTACTCGTGATTTGAATTTACCAAACTACCCTCAAAGTTGAAATCATTATTTATTTATTTATTTTTTAAAATTGCATTGATATGCCCTTAATATTTTTATATGGTTGCAGTGAGACCCTTGTGGGGTTCAATATTTGCAGCATCACTTTCACACTGCGTGGATCAATTTATACTACATCAATGTAGACCCACATAAGAGCATCCACAGATTTGGGAGTTAATTATTGGTTTCTAATATTAATTCTTTTTTTTTTCTTATTTTCTTTTTTTGATGGGAAGGTTGAAATATATTAGCTGAAATTGGAGTACAACAAGATTAAGAGAATGTATACAACATTATAGACCCTCAAGGTGGATGAGGTGTCTCACCATAGGAGGAGACACTCTTGATGATTCCCTGGATACGGTGGCCTATTTCCCCATGGACTTCTTTTGACAAGATTCTAATATTAATTCTGATTGTTTGGATTAACAAATTTCACATAAGATTATTGGGACCTAATGAGCCAGGACACTAGGATAGTCTATGCCGAAAGAGACAAATTCATACCCTACAAGTTTCTAAGGCTTGCTTTGGTGGAATGTTAATGCCTTTGCCCCCACTTTTGCTTGCTCTCTCATCCCTCCCAAGTCCCACCTTTGCCTATATTTATACTTTTATTCACTTCATTGGTTAATCGATGAGTCTACTAGCATCTAGAGCAGTATATGCAATTGAAAGGTATGCCACTAAACAGGGGTGCTAATTATAAAGGCTACGAATCTTACAACATGCTATAGATTTGATTTCTAATTGAGGTAGTTCTAGCAAATATTTGGTTGATTATGTTTGAGCAGAACAAGATAGAATTCTCACATGCGATCCTCCGCCCCCGGTTCAAAAAATGTTCACATCTAATTTTTATTTAGATGTAAGACATGTGCCATTTAGAAATCAAATTACTGCCACGATTTTTAAAGCTTTTGCTTCTGTTTAATATACTTTAGATTTTTAAGCATCTAAATTAAAATTTTAAATTTTGTATGTAGTCATTTGTTTATTGGAACAAAATATTGTGATATCTATAAATTTCAATGGATCAACATGAGAATTGTAAGATCCTACCATATTCCACCCTCGGCACTCATAAAACATATTGCAGCAAATTATAAATAAAACAATGGGGAAATTGCACATTACGCACCTGTGGTTTGGTCCGTTTTAACAGTGCTCACCCGTGATTTAAAAGTTATCACCTAACCCACCTGAGATGGCCTCTATTAGACCCCCGTTACCCACCTCAGCCCTTTCCGTTAGAAAATCTCCTTTACTATATAAGTCAAAATTAGAACGCAAATAGAACCCTAAAAAGAAGAACAAGCTCTCTCCCTCTCTCTACCTTAGAATCCCTAAAAATCCCCAAACCCATAATCCCTTTCTCTCTTCGTTTAGATGGCCCAAGTGAAATCTGAACACTGTTAAGCAAGGAGGTGTATTGAAGCTTGGGTTTTTTTGTTTACTTTTTCAAAGTGCTGTTTGGTTGTTTTGAAAATATAGGAAAGAAAAGAAAATTCGAAAATTTAGGGATCTGGATTTTTTTTTTTTTTTTAACTTTATTTGGGACCTGAATGAAATGGGTTTTTAGTTTTTCCCTGCCTTTTGGTTATTATGTAATGAAATTTCTTAGATGTTGTACTTGTTTGATTGGTGAGAATGTATTCGTCTATTCAAAAAGAATAAGTAAAGTGAATATTTTATTACTCCACTTAGATATGAGATTGTTTGAGGACTTTGTGAAGACTATACCCTATAAAGGTGGAGCTTTTATTGTATAATTAGAAATCAAGCTGGATTTCCTCAAAAAAAGAAATCAATCTGGATTCTTATCTTTTTTTGGGGCGGGGGTATAGATTTGTGTAAAAATGAATTTCATTCTTAATTGTTGTTGATGGCAGTTTTGTGTGAAGTACTTTACATCTGATTTTGGTTGATGGGGAAATTTACAGCTTGGAGATTTTTGATCTTGTGGAGTTCAATAAATAGGTTGCGACTACGATGGCTTCATAAATTGTTTTACAAATCAGGTTGTAAAATTACTTGTGTGTGCAAAGGATGGTGTTCATTTAAAGTGATGTTTTGATGGAGAGTGTGAAGGAGACTGGGCTAAAGTTGATATAGAGGAAAACCCAAGCTTCAATACACCTCCTTGCTTGCAACTGTCAAATTTCACTTTGACAATCTAAGTGAAGAGAGAAAGGGATCATGGGTTTGGAGATTTTTAGGAATTCTAAGGTAGAGAGAGAGAGCTTGTTCTTCCTTTTAGGGTTCTATTTGGATTCTAATTTTGGCTTATATAGTAAAGGGATTTTTTAACGAAAAGGGCAGAGGTGGGTAACAAGGGTCTAACGGAGGTCACCTCAGGTGGGTTAAGTGATAACTTTTAAACCATGGGTGGACACTGTTAAAACAGATCAAACCACAAGTGGGTAAAGTACAATTCCCCCTAAAACAATTTACTTGTATTTTGTCGATATGAGATAATGAGGGATATGTCTTGTTATTTTAAGTGTTCAGTACTTCGATTACCTTTTTCTTTCTCTATATCTCGAAAGTGACCATGGTTTGCAAGTGACAAATTCATGCATGTGTTGGCAGAAAATTAAACCAAAACCGATCCTTCGAATCACCTGGCCTGATAATTATTATAACTTATAAGATACTGCCCCAAAACTCACACAGCCCAAAATAGATATTGATTGAGTCTATTAATTTTGTTGGCCCGAGATAGCTAAGTGACTATTTTTTGTATTTATTTTAGGATTTTTCAAGTTGTTATCAATTGCATTTATCTTCCAACTTGCTAGTTATAGAATTACCTTTTCATTGGATTGGTTGAAGATCAATAGTGCAAAGAGCTGGTCTAGCGTTACAGCAAAATTTCACAACATTTTCACAATATCTGAGATATAGGGCTAGCTTTAGGTTTAGGTCACTTAGGCCATGACCTAAGATCCGAGAAAAGCCCCCAAAAGGGGGAATACATAAATTTTTTTTCTTTTTTATAAAAAAGGATGAATTGTACTTTTTTTCCCTCTACTTTTAAGAAGGTTCGAAAAATTAGAAGTGTTCTTTCCTTTTCAATACAAGTAGCTACAAGACTTGTTATAACTTTTTAGATTTTTAAGTATCTAAGTTAATATTTTAAAATTTGTGTGTTCTCCTTTCCTTAAAAAAAATATTTTGATATTGGTATGTGTGTGTGTATATATATACATATTATTTGTATATTTATAAATGCAAAACAATAACTCCTTACTATATAAATTTAATTTAATTTTTTTAGGCAATATTCTTTCATCACCAAATAATTTTAGTTAATTACCACTTGGTCCATAATATTATCTTAAAATGGCATCTAATGTTTCAAATCCGTCTATTTAGTTCCCCAATCTTTTTGATATTGTGTTAAAATAATTCTTACCATTAAGTGTTGAATAAAAAAAGCTAACATAACTAACATTAATATTAAAATTCTATTTTTTATACCACCTCAACTACCAATTCCATTCCAGTTTAACATTTTTTTTTTCATTTTACATCTTTAAAAAATACAAAATTTTACCATGTTTGAGAAAATAATAATTAGAAATAGGTAAACACAGATTGATACATGTCATTGAAGAAAGTTAAAAAAAAACACAAAAACTCAAAAACACAAAAACAACAACGAATTTTTAGTTTTTTAGTTTTTTTACCAAAAGTGATTATAAAAAAAAAGAAGAAGATAAAGGTAATTAAAAAGATTATTAAAAGAAAAAGGGAAAACATTTTTTTTTTTTAAGTAAAAACAGTTTGATAAAAAAATTTACCATGTTTGAGAAAACAATAATTAAAAGAAGTAAACCCAGATTGATACATGTCATTTGAAAAAGTTAAAATAAAAAACAAAAACAACAAATTTTAATTTTTTACCAAAATCGATTAAAAAAAAAGTAGATAAAGGTAATTAAAAAGTTTATTAAAATAAATGAATTTTTAGTTTATTTACCAAGATTGATTAAAAGAAAAGTAGATAAAGGTAATTAAAAAAAGTGGTTGTTTGTATGGGGAAGAACCTAGGTAGCATGCTAGGAAGGGCTGTGTTTGTATTTGTGAGATGTCCAATCATCGTTTTCAACAAAGTTAGATGGCTACCCAACCATGGTGGTTAGGGGAGGTCCTTTAACCCAAGGACTAGGGGGCATGCTAGAAATAACAAACCAACACTTCACCAATTCCACCTAACAATTCCAACATACATTTAACTATTTTAATGGCTCCACTGAGTTATAAGCTTACGTTACTAAGCTCGGCACTTGTAAAGACTATTAAAACAAATTATAAATAAAACAATTTACTTGTATTTTGTCAGTGTGGGATAATTGAGGGATATGTATTGTTATTTCAAGCGTTCAGTAATTCTATTATCTTTTTCTTCTCTATCTCCAAAGTCATCCTTGGTTTCCAAGTGACAAACTTTTAGCTGTAACAGAATTTTAAGCTTTAAATTAAACCAAAACCTATGCTTCAAGGCACCTGATGATTGTCATAATATACTGCCCTCAGATAACCAAAACTCTCACAACCCATAATAGAGATTAATGGAGTCTATAAGACTATGTCTCTGTTGGCCTGAGATAGCAAAGTGACTACCTTTTGTATTGAAGGACCTTCAGGGTGTTATCTTATGCATATATCTTTCAACTTGCAACTCATATCGTACCATCTCATTTTATTGGTTGAAGATCAATAATGCAAAGAGTTGTTTTACGGCCGCAACAAAGTCTCACAACATTTTCACAACAACTGAGGTGTCAGCCCATCATAGGTTGAAATAAAATATTATACCGGATCAACCACAGCTAAAAAACAAGACTGTTGTAACATTTTGTTTTGTCCTATAGGTGCAATTTGGAGATGCAGAACACCCAAACAAGAAAAGTCAGGTCTATATATATATGGTTTGCAAAATCTCAATTACTCACTCCCTGACCATTCTGATGTCTAGTTCATTTAATTGTGTCAAGACCAGAAAGTAAGAATGCTTAAAAACACTGAAGAGACAAAATGGATTATTTTGTTATGACAAGGAAAATCAAGATGGCTATCATCAAATAATTTGTAGTACAGTGAAACCAGAACCCTGATTAATGCATGGAGAAACTTAAGCACAGTGCTAGAATTGTTTCACATGCAGGGCACAGCCAAAATAATAATGCAGGTAGGAGATTTATATAGGAGATTCAACAACTTGAAGATTGTTAATTCTCAAAAGTCCCTTCAGAAAAATAAGACTGAACTCTTAGCTTATGACAACTTGTTATCATCCTAGGGAATTTGGTGATACTATAGCTTGGCCTTGTGTTCAGGCCTGTGTGTAAACTCAAAATCTATATGTACAAAAGCTCGTTCAACTTCGGGGAGTAGCTCAAGCTTCTCTTGGAGTGTCTCACCAATATTATGAGCTTTCTTCAGAAACATGTCTTCTGGCAATACTATGTCAACCTCCACAAAGTAGTGAGAACCAAAAGTGTATGCTCTAACTGTGTCAATGTGCTTGATTTCTTCATGGTGGTTCCATATCAGATATGTAATCTTTGCCAAGAAATCAGGAGGTGCTGTTCTTCCAATTAGGGAACATACATTCTCAATGACTGTCTTTGCCCATGTATTTATTGTATATAATGCTATCTGCATTATTAGTTCAAGAACTCATCATTAGTGGATAAACTAAGGTTAGTTCACTGGAAGATTGGAAATTCGATCATGTCTCCAATTTAATAGTGTTATGTCGAGGCACATAAAGGCATTTGAAGCATGAAACCTCAAAGTTTCCTTCTTTTCTTTCGCAGGGCATGTTTGCCGGTAAGTGTAAAAATTGTAGGAACATTCAAGCTTTGGAATAATGCAATTACCACAACATTTCTACAACTGTTGAGTTGGAAAATTGTTATTTATCCTCATTATAATTCACTACTGATATCACTTTATTAACAACCATTAACAATTTTCCATCTTGATAGTTATAAAATATGTTGTGACTAGATTTTTTGAAAGCTTTAATGTGGGGTAGGGAAAAGCTTTGGGAGGGAAAAAAAAAAAAGTTGGTCTTATTTTGAACTCACCATAATAGCTCCAGTGGGATCAATCCACCAGTAATATTTGTTGGCTAAAACAGCTGCTGCTAAACCGATAGAATTAGTAATAACATCAAAAAAATGATCTTGTGCATATGCTCTAACAATTTCGTTTTTAAATCTTCGACAGTAAACCATGAGCACAAACTTCACAACCGTAACAGAAACCATAATCCCAATTACCCATTTCTCCTGTTCTTCATCCATTTCAGGGCGGGACTGTACTCAAGATTGTCATATAAAAGATGAAAGCAATATTAGTAATGAAACAGGCATCAAGTTATACAAACTCAACTGTATCTAGACAAAACAGTTTCCTACATCCAAAATATAATTGACAGGAGACAACTATTCTCTCATAAAGTGGAATATTGAACTGAAAAAAAGAGGTTCAAATCTAAAATTTATTGATTCCTGAGAAAACTGACTAAATACTGTCAGTAAATGAACATTATTTTTTATTACTGATTTTCATGGTTGAGGACATCCACATCAGACAGCATCACTACATTAGAGGGAGTAGGCTACATGTATCAAATGGATGTGTAAATCACTCCAAAAATTAGTGAGGAAAACAAGTATGAATTGTTGAAGTGTCAAAAAATGTCTACACCTTTTAATTGAAGTCACCTACCATATAGCGTAGCATGTAAAATCATTAAAAGGAATCCATATAACATAGGAATAAATTGAGAAACTATCCTGGAATTTCTACCAAACTCTCTTCCCCTCCCCTCTCCTCTCTAAGAAAATTTCTATAAAAATACTAAATGATGTTTTTCTTTCTTTGTTAGACATGAACATCTGCCGAATTATAGAGAGGACAATAGCCATACATGCTCAAATGCTGCGTCCACTTAATCATATGAGACCGAAGAGAAAAAAAACCATGCTTGGGCTATTACGAAGAAGTGATACATTTACTTAGTGCCTGAAACCAGTTGTAGACTGTCTAGGCAGCCTTTAACGGTGAACAGCCAATAAGATTGAAATTGCATACCTTACTCAATAATTCTCGAACAGACTCTAGCAAGATTTGCAATCCAAGAGTTGCCATTATCGATGCAAAAACAATGATACCCTGCATACTCAAGCTTGGTTAGTAAAGGCTTGTTGTAATTAAAACAAAAGCAAACTTTAAGGAAAAATTTAAAAGGCCAAGACAGATGGTATGACTTTTCAGCCGCAGGTTTGCCTGTGTTATAAGGATTGCTGGCAAGCCTTAGGTCTGCATAACAAAAAACATGTTCACTCTTGAGCTTACAGTTCCAAAACTAAGCTTTCATTGGTCTAACTCACAGAGCTGACTTAAATGGCTTCTAATCTTACTCCAAAACTAGGCTCTCACTGGTCTACAGAAAAGTAATACTATCCAGCTGGTAGTGGGAAGTGAGAATTCAGATGAACCTTCAAGTGTTTGACTGTTTTGTAACACATGCACGAAATATTGGATTGAAACAACTAGGAAGTTCGATGTCTTAAACCCCAAGGGGGTAGCACAATAGGTCGGAGATCATGCCTTATGAAGAGTAGGTCTCTAGTTTGAATTTTTTCTTTGACATCATGCCGGGACTGAAATTCACTCATCCAAAAAATGAAAGTTTGATGCCTTACCACTGGTTGCATCCGTCTTTTTCCAATTGGATAGTGATACTGGTTTGGGTTTCTCATGGAATATGTGGTGAACCACAAAATAAACCCTGACAAGAGATCCAAGAGGGAATCCAAGGTTGATGCAATAACTGCCAACGATCTGCTCTCAATAGAAGCAAAAACCTTTGCTCCAAAAAGCACCAAATTAGCTATATTTGATGCATGAATTGCCATCCTCTCACTCTGAGCAAGCTGCTTCATTTCATCCTGATAAAGCAGTGTTCAATGCCACACAAGTATTCCGTTAAGAAAGGTATGTAGTAGTCAAAGTATCATGCTTTTGCTAACCATAAGCTCTTGAACTTTTTTATTGATCATCTTAACTTGCTTCTAAGTCACTACTGATACAAAACACTTAGACTAAAATCGTTGTAATTCAAAAAATAATGCCTTTCTTTTGCATAATTTAAATAAATGCATTCCTTCATTTTCCCACAAGTTAAAATCTGAGCAGGAACTACATGTAAATATGCCCTCTTAAACCCAAGCTAGTTCAGCACTAACTTTTTGCCCAATTAGGAAGCCAAACATGTTTATATTAAGATTGTCCAAAACACATCGAACATTGAAACTTAATAAAAAGTTACGAGAATAAACAAAACAACCATGTCAACCAACCTCTGTGAGACTTCCAGGACAACCACCTGTTTCAGTCATGGCCTCCATTTCACTGAACCCTTCAAGGAGCTCTTTTTGTTTCCTGTAGTACTCTGTAACCCTGGTTCGTTTCCCTGAGATCAAGAATCAATGAAAAAAAATAAGTGAATCAATGAACGTCTTTAATTGGGAGATTCTTCAGCAAGGCTCACAGACAGATGGAAATGGCCCAAATTATCATCTATGAAAGCATTTTTACAAATAAATTGAACATCATGCAAGAGAAGCATTAGGAAAAATTAAGAGCATTAACAAATTAATTTCAAACTGCTGTCTTAAGAAGAAAATATTTTCTTAAGGGCAGAAGAACAATGCAAGCATATAGAGATTCATCTGATATATGCAATACAGAACAAGTTGGAAATGATCCATCTCCTAGCAATAAAATATTGAACATCCAGTCAGTTATTCATTCAAGGCTATGCTACCTCAGGAACAGGCTAGCCATTCAAGGCTGAAAGCATTGGATACAATGGAATCATACTTCTTTTTACTGCAACCTTAATGGCAATAATGTCACAGAGAGTTTCTTCATTAAATTAAATAAACTAGCAATTTTGTATGCTTCTGTAGTAGATGAGACACAATTCCATTCTTAGACCATTTCGGATCAAATGAAAATAGATTAGCATACTAGATGTAAATAACCTTGAAGATTGTTCACCGAGTTGATCTTTGTGACAAAAAATTCAAAGACAACAATTTTTAACAACTGACATTTCTCATTTTCTGAGATAATCAAAAAGCTTAACTAGAAAAACCTTGTCATAACTCATAACAGGCCTTGCATCTCTACTCTTCTTCTCATTATTCCATCTTTACCAAATATGAGTAGATAGTGCATCACTCTAAAATTGTATATCCTCTTTCTTAACTTTTGATCATATAATATTAATAATAATAATAATAATAATTTTTTCTGGAAGGGTATATGTTTATGTATGCACATTCCATTCCTAATACGTGTTTATTTTGTAATAAACTTTTACACAGCTGAATCATCCCCAACTCAAATTCCAAGGGAATCTTGTTAATGACCTCATCTATGCATATTTAAAACTCACCTTAGTTATTTTAACTTTCACTTATTTTTTTTATAACTAAAAACAAAAGATATGTGAAGAAAAGCCTGGACCCAATGGATAGTTTTAGCCACTATGGACCAGATGCTAGAGTTCAAATCCAATTGTTTTAGAAAAAAAAAATTACAAAAAATGGAAAGCATTTCTGGGAACATTCTTGTTGATGTCAACTAAGTCACCTAAGCTAAAATCAAAATCACATTGAATGATACGGTACCAGCCATGGAAAGGACAAATGAATTAAAAAGTGAAAAAGCTGAAATTATACTAGCAATAGTATGTGCAAAATCTATCTAGCATTCCCTTATTTGAAATTTCCATGAAAGAGAAGCATTAAAAGACCTAAGAATAAGAAATAATATATAATGGCATCATTTAGCAAACTCTAATATTTGGGACCAGAGGTTATTGTTGATGGTACAACTTTTCTTGGGACTAGGAGGCAGGGGTGGGAGTTTTTCAGGGGAAACAACAATGCCATGGCAATGTTAGTAGTTATTGATACAAGTCTTTTAGTAAAGTATAGCAATTTACATGAACACAGTCACTACCTTTAATTGTGAAGCTGTTTTCTGTGTGTCCCTTGCCCGTTTCGTAAAACAGTTTCAAACCACACATATTCAAAGTACAATTTTTTAAATTCGATTTTTTTCAAGGTACAATTTTTCAAACTACCCAGTTTTCAAAAAAGCTGAAAATTAAGCTGTATCAAACAGGCTATAAGTCTTTCAAATATATCATCTGCATCATAGAAAGCTTATCTCTTTGTTGTTTTTCTTCAATTCTTTTATGCCTTACCCTATAATAAATTTCCAGTGATTCTGTATACAGTGGAAAGTCCCTCTAAATTAATCCTAGTTAATTTATACAATTGGCCACTTTATATTTCTGGTCACACAAGCCATGTTTTCATATGGGTTCTGCTATTTCTGAGTTTTGACAATCATGGTGATAGTCCTCTATAGAGTGCATGTATAATATGAGTTTCATTTCATCCTCCACATTCTTTGACCTTCAATTTGCTATATCCGATTACCAAAAGTTTGTTTCACTTTCATTTGGTGATAAACATATTAATAGCTCTACAGCCAATGATAACAAGGAACTAAGTTAGAAAGAGTTTGTTTGAGATAGAAACAAAAACACAAGGCAATGAGAATGAAGAAGAGAAGGCTTACTAGCACGAAAAAGCTGTGGGAAAGTACTATGATGATGGTCATCATCATCTACGTTTTGCTGTGGCAGACAAAACTCCTTAATATTGAGTCTCCATGAAGATGTCGTATGGCTTGACACTTTGGTACCTGTGTCAACTTCTGATGGCCAAAAAGGCTCAATTCTGCCATTTTCACCTATCACAGTTCCACTCTCACCCATTATACCTCTCTCAAAAACTCTCTTATTTGTATTTGAGCATTTTCTGAACCAATAATGCCTTGCAAAGTTTCCTTATATATAGAGCACAAGCAACTACTACAACTACTACTGCAAAGTTTGTAACTGCCCTTGCTTAATATGTGGAGGGACAGAGACAGATGAATCACTGCATATAATTATACCATTTTGCATGGCATTATGTGGCTTTGGACAGAAAATCTAGGACCACAATTCACCTTTTTGGCCACAACTTTACCTCAACGCAGGACCGTGTATGCTGGAGAAAAAGTGGTGGGACCATATAAAAGTATGAAACAGCTAATTATAATTTGTTAGGTAAGATAGTTGTAGGAAAGAATTTGGTCTTAGAATAACCCTTTTGAACATCAAGAATTCTAAATACACACTAAATTTCACAATCTGTCGAATTTGAGTAGATGACACTTTCCATCCACTCCTGTTTACACAAACCCATCACGTCGTGAGATTTGGTGTGTTCGTTCCATTGTTGTTTAACGTTCAACAAATGTTAGCCACATTACATTAATTGTAATCGATAAAAACAAGTAACGTCTTTGTTTCACATTGGATTTGAACAAGTATATATTGTCTCCTCGTTCAACAAGGTTACAGGCTAGGTCGTAGAACCAGTCAGCAACTGATATTAAGATTTATGATGAGTACTATAAGTTAAAACTATTACCTATTAATTTTTTTAGCGATGTTTTTCTAACTAATAGTCAATTTATTTTTATTTTTGGGGTTGTTTTTTTTTTATGCATGGTTGTCTTACCATCAGTTTTTTTTTTTTTTTTGACCTTTGCTTTTAATCAAACGGCAATGTACTACCTTTTCAGGGATAGTAACTAGTAAATATAATATTACACATATAGAACCATTTTTTGATTCATAATTTTTTTTTTAAAAGTATACAGTTACTTTATTTTTTAGCAAAAAGTTAACAAACTATATAACATTTCTTTTTCTTGATTTTTATTCCATAATTGCTTTATAATCACCTTTTTTTTTTTGTGTGGGGTGGCTGATTCCAGAGTTTGCAACAATGAATTTTGAGCATCTTTGGATTTATATTCTTTTTTTTTATTTTTTTTTTTATAACATTTGGATTTATATTCTGAATGTGGGCCTCCTTGCCTCCTTTCATGTAAATAATATTCTTTTTGATCATGCGGTTATGGTATTACCTTTCCCAAATAATTTATTTATATAATTCAATTCATATAGAAAAAAGTCTAGTTCATCCCCTAAAAATAAAAAATAAAAATCTCCGTGTTGAATAATTTTACATAATAGATATAAGAACAAGATAGTAGAGCCAAGAACCCAAAGAAAGCATCAAAAGCCAATGTTATTGTTTTTTACAAATCAAAGATTTATTTAAATCTTAATTGACTTCTATCCTTTAATGACTTAATCATGCTAATATGGAAAGTGAAATACAATTTTTTTTTAAATTTTTATTAAAAAAAGCTTTATGATCATTGGTTTTTAATTTTATTTTATGGATTGTTTAGGTGACATATTAACCCACATGCCCCATATGTTGTTGATTCTAGAGCTTTTATTCTTTTCTAGAATAATAAGTAGGTAGATTCCACAGCTTGCAGCAATGCATTTTTAGCACCTTTGAATTTTTATGTTTAATGGAATGGAATTAATGGAACCGCCCCTCCTGCCTCTTTTCTTCTATGTAATTTATTCCTTTTGATCATACAGCAATAGTCTTATCTTTCTTGAATAACTTCATTAGGGAAAAATGTATTTTTCACTCTCTTGCCCCTTCATAATTTAAAATATACCCATTTAGTCAACTCATGTCTATTTTTCCTTTTTTATGTGACTAATAGAATATAGATGCATCCTTCTTTTCTTTTCTTTTTTTTTTGAAATGAAAACGTACGATAGAGAATTAATTTTATTCAATGTCACGATTTACAAAGAGAAAGAGACAGGATGGACCATTCTTTAAACCAAACATTGGTTTAATTACTCATTCTATTTAGAAGCTAAATTAGCTCTAATACATATACTAGCTAGGAACACTAACAAAATAAATAAGTCTAAAACCTAAATTTTCGCATTTATTTTTTGCTAATGACATTCTTATTTTCAGTGGAGCCACAAAAGAAGAGTGTTCTACTTTAATAACAATTTTGGAGAAGTATGAACAAGCCTCTGGGCATCAACTAAATCGTGAGAAAACTTCCCTTTTCTTCAGTCGAAATACTCCTCAAGCTATTCAAGATGATGTCAAAATCAGGTTTGGAGCAGAAATAATAAAGTAACATGAGAAGTATCTTAGACTACTATCTTTGGTTGGAAAAAATAAACACAATAGTTTCCACAAATTACTCGAGCAATTGAACAATAAATTGTCTAGATGGAAGGAAAAATTGTTATCCAATGCTGGAAATGAGATTCTTATAAAAACTGTTGCACAGGCAGTTCCAACATATACTATGAGTGTTTTTAAATTACCTAATACTCTTTGTGATGAAATGACGGGCATGGTGCGTCGCTTTTGGTGGGGTCAAGCTAATGAAAAAAAAAGATGGCATTGCTAAGCTGGGATAAGATGTGTATGCCTAAAGAGGAAGGAGGCTTGGGGTTTCATGATTTAAAGGCTTTCAACTTAGCATTATTAGCGAAGCAAGGGTGGAGACTTCAGAATGGATCAAACTCTTTAGTGCATAGGGTCTTCAAAGCTCATTATTTTCTAGATGGGGATTTCTTATCAACTTAAATGGGCAATAGCCCTTCCTATGCATGGCGAAGCATCATGGCGGCACAACATATTGTTCAACAAGGCTACCGGTGGCAAGTGGAGAACGGCCAAGCCATCACCATAGTAAAGGATAAATGGATCCCAAACCCTCTACTTTCAAACTTACTTCTAGACATCGCGAAATACCCACAGACGCGAAGGTCTCTCTTCTCATTGATCCATGTACTCGAGCTTGGTAGTTTGATATGATCCATTGATTTTTTTCCCCAGATGACGCTAAAGCTATATTAAGCATCCCTTTAAGTACTAAATTGCCCGGCGACCGATTGGTGTGGGCCTATACACCAAGGGGTAATTTCATAGTTTGTAGAGCGTATAGATTGGCAGCGGGTTTAAGAATAAGTAACACCTTTGGGGGAGCATCGAATGAAGAGAATGGAAAAATATTTTGGAAGACAATATGGAGGCTAAATATCCCAAAGAAAGTTAAGTCCTTTGCATGGAAAGCAAGTAAGAATATATTGCCTACAAAGGCGAATCTATGTCGAAGGAAAGTTCTGGTTAATCCAGTTTGTGAGGCTTGTGACATTGGAATTGAAAATAGTGCACATTTCTGTTGGGAATGTGATAAGGCCCGTGAGGTCTGGCAACTTTTTGGACTCACATTTGATACCCATGATTTGGTCTTCCATGAGTTTGTGGACTTCTTGTGGCACCTGAAATTTTCACAGCGTGTGGGGGATGATACTTTGGAATTAGTACTCATGATAGCGTGGAATATTTGGTATAACCGTAACCAGGTACGACATGGCAAAGCTCAACAACTTAGTAGGGCAATATTACACAAAGCACGAGTTTTGTTAGAAGAATTTCAAACAGCTAACTTCAGCATGCCTCACTTTGTGTCCGACGAGGCGACCAACTGGGTGGCTTCGCTCAGTCCTGGGTATAAGGTTAATGTCGACAATGCAACTTTTACTAATTCTCAGACTCTCAGTCATCTGGAATAGGGTTTATTATTCGGGACATTGTAGGTCAAGTGGAAGCAACTATGTCTAAAAGGCTCCTTATTCCTTTGGGAACTTTGGAATCCGAAGCCAAAGCATTAGAGGAGGGAGTCCTCTTTGCTTGGGATGTTGGGGTAAGGGAGGTAGTCTTTAAAAGTGACTCAAAGATAATCATTGATGCTTTACAGGAAGTCAGTGAAGCACTTATAACAATTTGCAATATCATTGATGGGATTCAGCAAAAGCTACAAGACTTCAGAAGCATGCAAGTGAACCATGTCAAGCGGGAAGGCAATCGTCCAGCACACAACTTGGCACAACATGCCAATGATGTTTTTGACTATGTAACTTGGATAGAGGAAAATCCTAATATGATTGAGTCTTATTTGGGTCAAGATGTATTGTTTTTATCTTCTTCTTAATAAAAGTTATAATTTTTTTTTTTTAATGTCTAAAACTTTCACAAATTATTGAAACATTCTCTAGAATCCAAGTGAGTTCCAGAGGATATATCTAGTTCGAAGTTAGTATATTGCCACAAGCTTCAAACATAGATTCTCAAAAAAAAAAAAAAAAAAAAAATAAAGCTTCAAACATTCAACTCTTCGAGGGATCAAAACCGAACTGACCCTATATTTAAGGGACTAAAACCAAAAAAGGAAAAAGAAAAATACAAGTAGCAAATAGACGAAAATATACAAACATGTTAAATTATTATATTTTAAAATTTGAAATATCAAAATTGAACGATTTACAATTGAGGGACAAAAATCAAATAAACCCTATATTCGAAGGACAAAAAATCACAAATTACCCTTTTATTTATATAGAAAAACAAATTCCACTCGCCCATTAAAAGAAAAACCTTTTTTTGGATAATTAATATAGAAAAAACCTAATGAAATGGTTTTATTGAAAAATTTATTTATGGTCATGGTTTTTTTTTTTTTTAATTACTTATATTTACCCAATAAGTAGGGACAAAATTTAGCTAAATTTGTAGCTAAATTTTGTCGTTATTTATATTTGTTTTGGGTGAGTGGTTGGTTCCAGATCTTGTTGCAACATATTTTAAGCATCTTTGAATTTGTATGCTATTAATGTGAAGCTTCCTGCCTCCTTTTTCTTGCAACTTACATTCCTTTTACTATTGTTTATTTTATGCTTCCTCCGATTGTGTCGATTTTTCATTAGATTTAGTAATGGGTGAAAGTGAAACCTTTGTCTAGGGACCAACATAAGATATTAAAGATTAAAGAAAAGCATCTTTGTATATCATACTCAATTTTGTAGAAGTTTGATTGTGTCATAAAATAATCGCTATAGTTCTTGTATTGTTGGCATCTCACGATCATTTTTATGCAAAATGACCAGGACTACGTCAGTCATTATCTTACACGCTTTGTACACATAGCATCGAATGGTGATGAAACCAACGACTACCTAAATAACTTCAGTCAAGTATTCAAAAATAGGAAAGGTTGATTATATTTGTGTGTAATTTCCAATGGGAACAAAGTTCTCACGACTCCAACAATGGCTTTATTAGGTTATTTCTCAAGTTTCCAATGGCAACAAAATTGCTTTGACTCAAAGATGATGGCATTATTAGCTAGGCTCTTAAGCCAGAGCCTGTGTTAATGTAATATTTTAGTGTCGTGACTCATGAACCTTAACTCTAATACCATTAATCATGACTGGAGGATGTGCTACTTACATATGCGCTTTATTCTAGAAAGGTAAAACGCATATAATTAGATCTCCTTGTAATCATCTATATAGCTAAGATTGAGCTCAATTTAGACTCAATTCTGGTTGATGCAACATCTTCACATCTCCAAACCATTCACAAAATCTAGGCACAATCCGGAGAATTACAGAAGTATTGAATAAGAAAAAACTTCAACAACAGCTAATTATTAGGCATGGTATATGGCACAGCTTGTGGTTCAGATGAAGCATAAAATTTACTGTATAAGTTGGAGGTGTTTAGATGTGATATAATATAAGCATACATCAAACATACCAATGTTAAGACATAATAGTAAATGAAGCTTTAGTTTTGCTGAGGCATGCTAACTTTGAATGGTGAATCCATTGGAGACGCATGGATATTGATCTGAGTCTGAGTGTACAATTTCCTTTTACAATTCCACAGCTCTGAGGCATGTTTTTTTATGTTAAAGATATATTAGCCCATTAGCATAGGTCCAAGCTTAATTTTACTTTGTGTGCAAGCCAAGTCTCCTACTTGTACTAGAAGTCTATTAGTCTAGGGTTTAGTCTACTATATATACACATGTTATGATTCATTGTAATATAGGATTTGTACTACAATATAATGTATTATTGATGTAGCCCTTTAGGGCTTCCTCCGTAGATGTAGGCCGTTAGGCTGAATCACGTAACCATTGTGTGTTATTGTGTTTTATACTTTATGTTTTCGCTTCCGCATCCATACTAGCATATTCAACATGGTGTATCAATGTTAATATTTCACATGGTATCAAAGCCACCTTCTTGTGACTATGGTTTTCTGTCCTTGCAGTATATTTAAGAGCAATCTTTGTCTTCCTCAGTGTCTTTTTTCGCTGCGTTCATCTTCTTTGGCTTCCTACTGCTGCCATCAAAACTCTCCGGTATAGTCATGCTACCGTTATAATTCGCATCAACACTGCAAGATCATTGCCTTCCTCAAACAACCGTAATAGAACCAAACTTCATTCAAGAGATCTTCTCAATCTTATCAAATCTCAAGATTTCATCAAACTTCCATCTTGAGTTTGAGAGGGGGTGTTAAAGATATATTAGCATATTAGCATAGGCCTAAGCCTAATTTTACTTTGTGTGCAAGCCAAGTCTGCTACTTGTACTAGAAGTTCATTAGTCTAGGGTTTAGTCTACTATATATATACATGTTATGATTCATTGTAACACATGATTTGTACTATATTATAATGTATTATTGATTTAGCTCTTTAGGGTTTCCTCATGGATGTAGGCCATTAAGCTGAACTACGTAACTCTCGTGTGTTATTGTGTTTTATATTTTATGTTTTCGCTTCCGCATCCATACTAGCATATTCAACATGGTGTATCAATGCTAATATTTAACATTTTATATAATTTAAGGGCCCAATAATCTTTTATTTATTGTTTAAAAGTGAAGCGATTTAGGTATTAAATGACTTAATGGTCCTAAACCTAAATGAAAGAAACATAGAGAAGATTTCAAGTTTTCAACAGTAAAAACTGCGTCATATGAGAGAGCCAAGTCCTGGAAAATTTTGTTGATTATACTATAGTAATTCAAACTTATGGTGTCTACTACGTAATAATTGTATTTTATTAAAAGATTTTATGAATGGAGCTACTGGAACCCACGTGACATGGATGAAACTTTGATAATAATAAAGACAGACGTCTAAAGCAAAAATGGGAATATCGTGCAACAGATATTCATAAACAAAGAAATCTTCCACCTTAGGGAAAAGTAGGGATTTAGTAAAGTGCAGCTAATATACTATACCTTGATCCTTATCTCACCTACATCATCACTAGACGGGAAAAGCTACTTTTAATCGTTTAAACAAGATTAAATTATAGAAATATCAGTTTGTTCACTTCTACTTGCTCAAACATATGGTCAACCCACCAGTCACCTTGGAGAATATATTAATGTAAAGTAAGATTTGATGGGGTATGTATTGTGGCATGCAAGGCATCTCTAACCAAATCAAATGCTTTACTCTTTCAGATACATCCTACAATTAGCTAAACTTTTTAGGAACTTTCCACAATATAAAGTCTTTTAAGTCTTATTCATGAAGAAAAGTGAGGACGACAAAAGTCCCATCCAGTCAAGGATGATAGCTTAAGGCAGTCAATCAGGTATCCAAGTAATAAGAAATAAGAAAATAAAGTGTTTTGGTGCAAAGGGAAATAAAATATATCAGAAGAGTTACATAATTAAGTAGCTTTTACAAAGGCAACTACGATTTAAATTTAAGCCACTATCTCTAACAAGATATTTGCAAGTGCTTGGGATTAATAAGCTCAAGATATAAGTTCCTAATCACTGCATATGAGCCACTATTTCTAACAAAATATATGCAAGTGTTTGGGATTACTAAGCTCAAGATATAAGTTCCTAATCACTACATTAATAGAAAAGAGTATGGAATCCCGGGTTGTAGGGGTTGGAGGGATGCATCTATATATATAAGAAGAAGAAGAAAAAAGAGATTAAAAATATGTCCATAAATTACCTGATTAGAAATAGTCTTTCTAGTGATACAACAAACATTCACAATAATTCTAAATTAGCCTATTATCTCACACATGGACTATTAAAAAATTTTAAATTACAGATTATAGTGACTCCATTACGTGTGAAGTGATAGGCTAATTTAAAAACTGTGAAATTATTGTTATGTCCAGAATTTTATCATTAATATAATAATCAGATGTGCAGATATTGCCGCACTCAATACACCACCATATCATTTGGATGAGTTGGTACTTAGCCTTAGTGTGTGGGGGAGTTGGGAAGGGTGTGAGTTTGAACTGCAGGGATAACATATTTCTGAAAGAGTAAGTACTAAGTACGTATTGAAGTTGGAATCCAACTAATTGTGTAAAAATTGATAACAAATTTATTATTGTGCGAAGGAACAACAAATATTTCCACTCCAAAAAAAAAAAAAAAAAAAAAAAGCCAAAACAAAAAACAAAAAACAAATATTGAGGTGTCAATAACATCCCATAACACCTCAATAATTGTTGAGTTATCACATAAGTACCTCATGATCATGCCTTTTGCATGTTCCTCAAAAAAAGAAAATCATGCCTTTTGCTTTGCTGACGAATTTTAATAGGGAAGACACAAAAAGTCTGCAATTCAGCATCTTATTGTGTATCTGAGTCACTATTGATAGAGAAAGCATGCAGCACCAGCTCAATTAGATCATTTGAGGCTTAAGACAACAACGTTAAAGCAAGTTATTTTTTGTATTTAAGTTTGGCTTACATCTTCCTTTCAATACATAACATTATTAATTCGCTTAATATTTCTTATAACATACTTGATTTTAATTAGATCTTCTTCTTTTCTTTTTCTTTTTCTTTTTTTTTTTCAGAAACAATTGATTGATTGATTTTTTTTTTCTTAAAACTTCTTTTAAACTTTTTTATTTTAAAATAAAATTATCAATATTAAAATATATAAAAAAAACCCTTTACGTCTAGGGGTTAATTTAGAAAATATCAATCATTTAGCAAAAAGCATATTTATATCATGTGATTATATCCATTAAACCCTTTGTTTTTAATCAAATAGAATGGTTAATTTATCACAAACCTTATATCTGAAGGTTAATTTTTTTTATAAAAAAATTGAATTAAAGTCACGTCCAAGTTAACTTAGTTAAATGCTTAAATATTTAATTATTGATGGTTCTTCCTGAAGAAATTAATCCAGATTCCAGAGTCAGCAAGTAGTGAGGAGCTTAATTCATGATCACAATGGACGTTGGTAGTAGGTTCTCCAGACCTAATTACTTGGGCAATCAGTGTTTTGCGCTCTGTTTGTTTCAATGTAAAATATTTTCAGGAAAATATTTTCCAATTTTACAGTGTTTGTTTTGCAGCAAAATATTTTCAGTCAACCAAATCAACCTAAGCAAATTTATGTAAAATATTCTACACTTAGAATTTTGGGAAAACATTTTACATATGCTCAATCCTTCACACCCCGATAATTATCACTCCCACACTTTCACGCTAAAACTCTCCCTCTCGTATATCTCTCCAAAAGAATCCAGCCACTCTCTTAGATTTCTCTCCAAAAATCCCAGCCACCTCCGGTCCCCTCTCCCGCCAATCTCTTGCTTCAAGGTCCAAGGCACCACTAGCCATCTCCAACTTCCACTGGCGCTGCCCATCGCTGGCAAAACCAGGTACTTTTCTGCCTTTTTAGATTAGATCTCTCCTTTTCTATTTGTTTTTCTTCATCTCTAACCCTTCTCTGGTTTTTCTTAGGTTCGATCTGTTGTTTTATTATTATTACTATGTATCTGTGTGTGTCGGTATGGTTTTGTTTCATTTTGGCTTTTGTGCTCACTTCTTGTTACTGGGTTTTTGGTTTTTTATTTTTAGTTGCATTATGGACTTGTGAGCAATTATAGATGATCTTCAATTAGCTTTCTCACCCATTTGTTAGTTGAACCTATGCTAAACTTGTTATACACTTTTTAACTAATAGTGCCAGTCTATTAGGATCCTCTAAATTTGAAATGGATCCATTTCATGGTTCAGATTAACTATTATAAATAAGATGGTGTATCCAGTGTCATATTATTTAAGATTAACATCATTTAAAATTTTAAATGATGTGACATTCGGTACCGCTTTTAACTGTAAAAAAAGAAAAAGACTATTTCCATTTCAAGTGAAATGGAAAAGGCATCTTGTCTGCTCATGATTTCTACGCTTCTATTGTTATAGATTGCAAATCTCTCATGAGCTTGATATCTTATCTAGGGCAACTTCATTCCTACCTTGAAAAAAATCAAACAACTGATTTCCTAGCAAAAATTGGTTACTCATAAGGCTTGTCTTTTGTTGTTCAGAGCACTCCTCCAATACATAGATAAGAACGTAATATTAGTAACTAGCTACAACAAGTCTTTTGTTTAGTTTTTGGTTAAAATTTAATTCACTCCCTTGAATTTTACTTTAATTCTCAAATTAGTTTCAAAATTTTAATTTTTATCAATTTACCCTCAGTCAAAATGAAGTCAATCTGGTTCTTCTGTGATGAATATAATTTCTATTAAAAAAAAAAGTTGAAACATTTATTGAATTTGCTAAATGATTTGGATAGAAGAACCATACCTGCTTAATTTAACAAAGTGAAGGACTAAATTAACAAAAATCAACCATTAAGGATTAATTTGACAATTGATGTGAAAGTTAAGGGACTAAAGTATAATTCTAGAATAATTCTAAGACGAAATAATTCTAGATAAAAAGGTTCAACCACTAGTACTCATCATACACAGCACCTACATATGTAGGAACAAAGAAATGTAGGTAGTAAAGGAACATAATTTGACCTATGCAATCGTGAGTTCCAATCAGCTCAATCATCAAAATCTTAACATTAAAAGAAAAAAAAAGAAAAACAAAAGAATAGCATTTACTTGAATATTTATAGAACAATAGGATTTGATTTGTTACATCCCTCATTTGTAGGGTTTCAGAGAGAGAAATTGATTGGAGAAAATATCTGAATCTTGTGTATTGAATTGATTATGTATACATTAACACTAACAGTATTTATACAAAGCTAACTAACTAACTTAAACCAATTAGTTATAACACGTGTGAACTCATTCCACTTGTATGTGCATGTGTGAAATACTCGAGCACTAAGCTACGTGTAGTTTACATCAGCTGCTGCACTACTCCTGTCGCTTAGTTGCTGCGTGTGTCATTTAGGCTGTGATACAGTCTTCAACATCAGTTCTTTTTTCTGATCTTCTTCTCTTTTCTTATTCTGATGTTTAGAGCTTTGATACCCCCCCTCAAGATGAGGACCAGATATGGGGGGAATGGGCAGACTAGCGATGAGAGGAGCAACAATGTAGTAAGTTAGGCAACGTTTCAAAGTTTTAAGAAAAATAGCAGAAACTCGAGATCTATATTAAAACTCGAGTCTCAAAGACTCGCTTTGTGAGTGTTTTGATGGTGATTTGGACTGAAAATGCCACATAGATCTCGAGTTTTAGAAACTCGAGTTCCATGCAAAAAAAATTTTAGTGTGATCGTCCCTATAGTGGCGTTTTTAAGTCCTATAGTGATTTTTTAAAGCCCTATAGCGGCGTTTTCCTGCAATTTTTTTTTCATAAGTGATCAATACCAGATTCAGGGAGCCCTATAGTGGCGTTTTTAAGCCCTATAGTGGCGTTTTCCTACAAAATTTTTTTATAACTCGATTTTTAAGCCCTATAGCGGCGTTTTCAAGCTCTATAGCGGCGTTTTCCCGCAATTTATGGAACTCGAGTCTTTAAAACTTAAGTTCCACGTGGATTTTTTTCCATATCAGATCCATTCACTTACAAATCGAGACTTAAAAACTCGATTTTTAGCTTGGAACTCGAGTTTTAAACACTCGACATGCTAGTTTCACACATTCTTTCAAAAACCGGGCAACTAATGATATTGTTAGATATCATTTGTTATTTGGCAAGGGTGTTCTCCAGATCTGTGTATGTTAATAACACTCATCTTGGAAAGTAAAGAAGAAAATTGGTGAAAGCTGAGAGTTTTAGTGAACAAGTCTGCTAGTTGTGAATGTGTTGATGTGTAGAATAGTTTGATGGTATTGTCTTGTACTCTATCTTGAACCACATGACAATCTACCTCTATATGCTTATTTCTCTCATGATACATAAGATTTTCACCTATGTGCATTGCTGCTTGATTATCACAGAAAACAACACTAGTCTAGAATGAGAAACCTCTAAATCTTTGAGCATAGCTAGGAACCAAACCACATCACACACAGTCGCTACCATAGCTCTATATTTTGCCTCTGCAGATGACCTTGATGCAATGGACTGCTTCTTAGACTTCCATGAGATCAATGAATCTCCCAAGAAAATGCAGTAACCAGTAGTGGACCTTCTGGTGTCCACACAAGCTGCCCAATCTGAGTCTGTGTAAGCCTTTAGATGAAGATCTGACTTAGAAGATAGGAAAACACCTTGACCTGGACTGCCTTTTATGTACTGCAGAATTTTGTGAACTGGACCTAGATGAGGTTTCATTGGCTTATCCATATATTGGTTGAACTTATGAACTGAGTAAGTTATATCAGGTCTAGTGATTGTGAGGTGCAATAATCTGCCAACTAATCTTTTATATACACCGGGATCAGGTAAAATCTGCCAACACTAATATTTTTATTCATAGCAATATGGGAGGTCACTTAATATAAGATGGTTCTTCCCTTTACATGGATTGGTAATTTGTTGAAGCTATATGTAAATGAATGGTCTAATATTTTCTAATGTACATTTGATAGATTAAGATATTGAATTGGAATGTAATTTCCTAATGTCCAATTTTAGATATTATGCAAAAGAAAATTAGAAGTATTTTAGAGTTGCTCTCTAATTTTTAAGGGCTCCTTTTGCAGATTCAAGAATTTTAAAAGTATTGACAAAATCTGTCATATGAAGGTCATCAAATATAGAAATATTATTTAATTATATAATTTAAAAATTGTTGAACTATAATTTAATACAGAAAAATACTGACAAAGTTTAGTGGTATATAATTTTACATATCATTCAATTTAAACAAACAATAAAAACAATATTATTAACTTTTTACATTTTATTTTATGGTGTAATTTAGTTATCAATAATAATCCTACATATTGCATTAGAGCCATGCACATAATATATATATATATATATATAAAATAATGCAATAAAATTCAAATTTTAGATAATACTTAATATATTTCTTGGGATATACTTATTATAAAAAGTGTATTTCTGGGATTAAAGTTGCAATATCTTTTCTGGTTTAGTTGGAGAGGCTTATTAATTCTTCGCTTTTGTACCTATTGGTTGAGTAACATTCTTCAATTTGTTCACGTTATTCTTCCTCTCTCCTTACACTATCTGCTTCAGAAGCCTCATGCTTTCCCGCTGCTTCCATCAACGCCGTCCACGGCCACCCAAATCACCTTCCCTACAAAGGAATTTGAATTATATTTTTGGATGGTCATATGAATTTGGTGATGGTGTGCTTCTGCTAAGCATTTCTATAGTGGTTGTTTTCGTTTTATTTTAATTTAATGAATAGTAAAATGCATTGGGGTTAGTATCCTAGATCAGGACCAAGACTAGGGTGCTTAAGTATGATCAAATAGTTGCTTTATATGAAGTTTTCAAGAAATGCATCATTTTAATCTCCCTAAAAGTTCTTAGGCGATCAGATAAGGCTTTTGTGGGTTTTTCATGTGTTTTTCATCATGTGGTTGCAGGTGTTTGCAGTTTGCTGTTCTTTCGTGGTTGAGCTAAAGTTTTTATATGAATTATTTTTGTGACATTGACCTGCAACAACTTTATATTTATGGTAGTAGTTCCTAAGTTTTTTGTATTTCATTATTCATATATATATATATATATATATTGAATTGTCAACCTTAAGGATTTGTTCTTGATTCTCTGGAAAAAGAAGATAATAATGATTTGATTCTCAATGTTTCGAACTTGAAGTTACCTATAAATAAAAAATAATTTTTTTTTTCTAAACTTGAAGTTTCTTTATCTAGGGGGTTCTATTGCATCATCAAGTTTTAGTCTGTTGATATGCCGAATATAATGTCAGCATTGTGACCTTGAACATACTTTGATGCCTTTTCAGGTCACAAATACCTATTAGATATTGGATTCAAACCGATTGCATATAGTAAGAAGAGCATCCACTCAAATGGTACTTTACAAGAAGAGGATAGAATAATTAGTTGCGTGCTGCTATTGGAAGTTATGCATCTGCCGATTTTTGAAATTTCTTATAGAAAGAAGAAACCAATAATGATACTTGTAGGCATGTTTCATCTAAAAGCAGCAAGGAGTGTTTTTGGAAGTGAATTTTGGGAAATATTCACTTATTTGTTGAATGTGCTTATGTCATCACTATTGAACATGTATTTGATGAAGTGTCTCATTTGTAAAACTTGAGAGTAATAAGATTACTTTTATTTATTTATTTTTTTTTCTGAATAGAATGGTATGTTTATTTCTTTTTGTTTTTGTTTTAATACAGGAGAGTTTCTCTAACACAACCGGTAAGATAATGAAAACTTCAAAAGATAAATTTGTTAAAATCGATTGTATAAGTTGGAACTTACTGGCACATTGCGCAGGTTCGTAACTGGTTACAATAGAAGCACATCACATATTAACTAAATCAGCAACTCACCCTTTTAGTCTGGAAAGGCTTAGCTCTGATCATTACTACTGTCATCATCATCATCATTGTCATCAAACCCCAATCTTGTGTTCAGGCCTATGAGAATACTCAAAATCTATATGTACAAAAGCTCGCTCAATTTCAGGCAGTTGCTCAAGTTTTTCTTGCAGCGACTCACCAATATCATGAGCTTTGTTCAAAAGCATGTCTTGTGGCAAAACTATGTCAACCTCCACAAAATAATTTGAACCAAAAGTGTATGCTCTTACTGTGTCAATGTGCTTGATATCTTCATGGTGGTTCCATATCAGATATGTTAGCTTTGCCAAAAATTCAGGCGGTGCTGTCCTTCCAATCAGTGCCCAGACATTCTCAATGACTATCTTCGTCCATGTATTCATTGTATATAGTGCTATCTGCATCACAGGTTCAACAAATCATTATGAAAAGATAGATTAAGATCAACTCCAAGAAGCCAATCACAAATAGTGGGCATTTCACTTAAAACATGAGAGATATAGAGTGAATGCCAATATTTGGACACGCAAAACATGGCTGCTAGTTATTTTGATAATTTTAGGAAAAGAAAGGAAACTAAGGACTTGCAAAGTAGCTGAATTCAATTATCATTATTACTTTTGCATGAATAAAAACAACAAATGAACCCAATTATTGAAAGTATAGTAAACAAGAAGAAGAAGAAAAAAGAGCTGCATATGAACTCACCATAACAGCTCCAGTAGGATCAATCCACCAATAATATCGAATGGCCAAGATGGCCGCTGCCAAACCAATTGAATTAGTAATAACGTCGAAAAAATGATCTTGAGCATAGGCTCTAATAATATCATTTTTAAACCTTCGACAATAGACCACAAGCATAAACTTCACTATGGTTACAGAGACCATTATCCCAATCATCCATTTCTCCTTCTCAGGATCCTTTTCAGGCTGGGTCTGTAATCAGCACAAAAAATGAAAAAAAAAATATTAAGGACTCACTGATACAGTAAATGACTACAGAAAATGAAAATTTAGAACAGTCATGTTCAAATTTTGCATCCACCAACTCAGAATGTGATCTAACAAGGATCTCATACATTTAGGTAGTAGCTTTTCATGAAGTACCAAGAACCAAGGTCACACTGAACCTCAGACATTAAAGAAGGGAGCTAATTTCAAATCCTTCTCAAAGCCAACTTTGATTAAACTTTGTCTGTGTCTAGCCATGCTCACTGCAGCTACGTCCTTAACTTAGATTGGAGCATGTGAAATAAAAGCTGCATACCTTTGCCATGAATTGTCGACCAGACTCAAGCAGAATTTGTAATCCAAGAGTTGCCATTACTGAAGCAAAAACAATGATTCCCTGCAATCTCAAGCTAAATTAGTTTTAAAAAAAAAAATTCCATTAAAGCATAAGTTGGGTCCACCTCCCTGTAAGTCATAATCACTCTTGAAACTACACTCAAATTCTATGCTCAAGAGTCAAAACCAATACTATTTATTCCCAAGAGTAGATTGTTTGACTACTTTTCCATTTGATCCCTGAAGTTTTTTATTCCTAAGACTAGATTGTGTCTATTCAATGCAGTTTCTAATTAAACAAATTTGCCCAAAACCAATGTTATTTGTTTATAAACTCAGTAGACCCTAAGCTCAACATTTCAATAACAAAATGAGAGACTAAAGCATGGACCTGATGAAGTATTTAGTCTTGTATTGCATTAATCTCAAACTTCTTGTAATTGAATAAACTGTAGCATGACATCATGAAATGTCTATCTATTGCCTTTGCCTCTAGCATTTGTGGAATAAGACATAGCTGAGCCAATAGTAGCAATGATGAAATAGCATTTCAGCTTATTTCTCTCATTGATTGCAGAAAGGATTGATGAAATCATGAAATGAAGAAATAAAAACATAAAATCTTGACTTCTTTGGGGTTAACTTTTTTAATTAGTTTAAGATGAATAATTTTCACTCCACCAACTTCTGAGCAACCAAATGATCCACAGATGCAACACAAACCAAGTATACATGAATGCTGATTATCAGCTTCAACAACTTCAATCCATCAGAATCTGAGTTTTCAAAGAATTATTTGATTGGATGACTTACCACTGGCTGCATCCGGTTTTTTCCAATTGGATAACGATACAGGTTTGGGTTTCTCATGGCATGGGCTGTGAACCACAATATAAACCCTGACAAGAGATCTAAGAGTGAATCCAATGTTGAGGCAATAACCGCTAATGATCTGCTCTGAATAGAAACATAGAGTTTTGCCGCAAAGAGCACAATGTTAGCTATGTTTGACAAATAGATAGCCATCCTCTCACTCTTCGCAAGCTGCTGCATCTCATCCTGAGAATAATAATTTGCAAAACGATTAACAATGAAAAAATATTGGTTTTTTATTTCTAGGAAACAAGAAAGATTTTAAACTGAGATGACATAGTGAACTTTTCATTAACTATTTCATATGGTCAAAAATGAGAAATTATTCTCCTACTTTGTTCCACAAGTTGTCATTCAAAATCATCAAGTTGAACACAACCAACCTCTGTTAGACTTCCCGGCATACCACCATTTTCAGCCATGGTCTCCATCTCAGTAAACCCTTCAAGGAGTCTTTCTTGTTTCTTATAATAATCAGAAACCTTGCTTCGTCTCCCTACAGTCAAAAGAACCAAGTTTTGCATTATGTTCATCACTACTAATGAATAAGGTGGCAATTGAAAGCATTCAAAGTCATCAAATATTGATGTTTCATTTTCCAAAAGAACCTAACATCATTCAAGTATGTTAAAGAGTAACAATCCATTGGATAATTATGCCATTAGAACTCCAAGCATAACATGAAAGGCCATATGTGAAGCCTATAGTTACTCTCTTTATGTATCATCTCCAAAGAATGTGAAAGGAGTTATTCCCTAAAGCCTTCTGACTCCATCATTCACAAATTTTAAGTGCAAGAATCATAGAATGTCCCTTGCTGGTAAAAGAAAGTTCCCAAAAAGCATCTAACTAGAACAAATTCTCTTCAAAATTCAAGGCCAAAAGAGCAATAGTTTCTATTTTTTCTTCGTCTATTTATTTTCTTGTGTGGTTGTTGTGGTAACAAAATTATGATGTCAAAATTCAACAATCAATTCATATGCATCAATAATTTCTGAAAATTTTCCTAGTGAAAGTTTTGGATTTGATGGCAATCATGCCCCACTTCACCTATTGTAGAAGTCCATAGATTGTTCACCTAAAAGATCCCCCCCCCCAATATGATCATTGAATCCTGATCACTCTCTAGAAGGGATGCAAAACTTACCATCGGATCAATAAACCCAATTGCCCCTTTTTTTTTTCACAAAACAAAGCAACAAACCATTGGATCAATAACTCGGCTGAGTCAACTTAGTTGTTAAGCCCAAAATCGGATCATAAGCTTGAAAAAATAAAATAAAAAATAAAAAAAGCTTTGAAATTTGTAGAAAGAAATCAGTAACTTGGCCGAGTCAACTCAGTTACCAAGCTAAAAATCAAATTATACACCGAAAATAAAAGCACATCTTTGATGTTTGTACTTTGTACAAAGAAATTAGTAACTCGTCTGAGTCAACTCAGTTATCAAGCCAACAATCAGATTTACACTGAACAAAGAAGCCAGTGAGCAGTGACTCGGCTGAGTGAGTCAACTCAGATATGAAGCGCAAAATCAGATTAAATGTTTTACATTAACAAAGAACACCTGTGTCCTTTTTATTTTATGGTAAATAGTTCTTGAATCTTGCTAAGAAAAGAAAGATTTATGGAATTTGAAAAAAAAAAAAAAAAAAAAAACTGCCATTCCAGTATTAGCATGTCCTGTCATTATTAAACTGTTGGTGGATCATAACTTTAACATAATATCATATTATATAATATAATTCATGCTAACATCCGTACATACATATATATTGATAGATAAGGTTTTATCTTTATCTTTTTTTTTTTTCTTTTTTCAAGTACAATTAAATTCAATTATATATATGGCTAATTGCTCAAAACAACCACATGATTGAGCTAAATTATATGAGTAAAGAATTGTGTATATGCAATATATGTATGTTCATGAAAGAATACTTACTTGGGGCATGAAGAAAGCTGTTGAGAGTGAAGAAACCATGCTGATGATCACCACCTCTGCTTTCACCAAGTGCTGGAAACTCTTCCACACTCAGCCTCCAAGACCCAGATGACATTTCACTTCTCGATGCTGATTCAACATCTTGTGGCACCAAATTCTCTCTTCTGCTCTCATGAGTCACTTCCATGATGAGCTCTCTCTCTCTCTCTCTCTCTCTCAAACAAGACTGTGTGCCCTTCTATGTTGAGCTTGAGTTTTGGTAATGAAAAATTGTAAACATAAACATGGCAAAGTCTTTGATAAATAATATATTATGTATAACAAGTCTAGTACTTTTCTGTACCACTAATAAGTCTTCACTGCAAAGACTGAGAATTTCTAAAGAAATGGACTGGAAGGATCATAATAAAAGAATAGAATAGCATAAAAGAGAGAGGAATAAGACTATAAAGTTAAAGTTATCACAGTTGTTTGTTGACATCTTCGAACTTGCAAAGAAATTTCCTAAAACAATTAATGCAAAGCTAAAAGCAACTTCCACGTATAAAGGATTGGGAGCATAATAAAGTTTTTTCTTTCGGTAGGTCGAGTTCATATCTTGACTCGTATACATATTAATACTGCTATCATAGCTTCCTAGGGGCGAAGAAAAACCGGATCCTTAGGGGTGAGAGAAGTTTGTACGAAGCATAGCGGGAAAGGTGGATCAACCAAAACGTTTATTTTATTTTTCAACAAATTTTCTCACATACTTTTTAATGTATTTCGATAATTTCATACGTATGATACACCCTTTTTTTTAAAAAAAATAAAAAAGAAAATAGTTTTGAGAAATAAAAACAAAAATTAACTTTAAGAACCATAAAAAAAAATGAGAAATTAATAATATGACTATAAGAAAAAAAAAAAAATCTAACTTTTGAGAAGATGCAAAAACCAAACAATTTGACACGAAAGAAAGGCATACGGAAAAAAAAAGAAAAGAAGATGATTTACAAAACATAATATGTCCTCCATTCTCTTTGTTATATCAACACCCATAATGTATAAACATGATTAGTCTATTTTTTAAATCCTAAAGTTTAAGCGTTTTCAATCAAATCATGAAAATAAAAATATTATTAAGGTTGATCCAAAAAATATTCTACATTCTTTTAAAAAATTAATTTCCAAAAGAGAGAAAAGAGGAGGAACCAATATTATCGATAACATTAAGGATCTCGAGGTATAGTGGTTTAAGAATGAGTTGACTATACTTCCTGAGATGCTTAACACTAATGGCCTGTTTGGAAGTTTAGAGAGGGAGGAGAGTAGATGGGAGGAGAGTAGTGGAGAGGAGAGTAGAGGAGAATGATTATCCTCCACCTTGTTTAGATGTTTTTAAAACTAGTAAGGGGAAATTGAGTAATTAGCAATTCTTCTTATTTGGATGTTTTAAAAATTATAATGGAAATGAAAGAAAATAATTTAAATAGACAAATTTATCCATATTTGAAAATAGACTTGTACCCAAGGTGAACTGCATTAGATTTTTTTTTTTATATATATAAAAATAGAAAATATTTGATCTTTTTAATTTAAAAAATTCAAAAAACTAAAAATTTGTATAATTGAATTAACTACAACATTTTTTAAAAAATTGGTAGAAAGGTTTTAATTGAATAAAATTAAAATTTCAACAAACAAAAATAAATGGAAACAATATTAAAAAATTTGAAATAAATTCACATAAAATATTAAAGTAAAGTTTTGCCATTTAGCCTATTAGCTTCTTCCTACAACTTAAAAAAAAAAAAATAAATAAAAATACACTTTTCCAGTTCTCAAAGAAAGTTCTCCCACAAAAACCCACGTCACGTCCGCCACGGCATCGACGCCGCCGTCTTGTGCCCCCGATCAACGTCTGGTTTTTGTGTAGAGTTTCGGCGCCGACAAACGGTGCGTTTTTGTCGTCGAATCGATGTGAGGGATTGAAGAACCGTCCAAAGATTTGGAGACTTTGAAGCATATTCTTGAAGCTCTGCAACTCAAAGGCCTTTTGCATTCGAAGAAAGCTAAAAATCAAATGAGTCACCAGAACTTCGTTTACGATCGAAACGGCGAGTCTTCGATCGTCGTAATGAAGCCAGCAAGGTCTCCGGTGAGCCGCATTAGTCGCGGTGGAAACGAATCGCCGCCTTCATGCTTCAGATCGAGGCTGGTCCTCGCTGGAATACAAACGAGGTGTCGCCGGCAGTGAGTCCGAGGCGTGTCCGGCCGGATTCTGTGCAAAGTTCTGGCGCCGATAAACGGTGCAAATGTATAGTGTGAGGTCCTGTTTATTAGCAATTTATTTTTATTTTTATTTTTTTCATTCACTTTAAATTTCCTCAGGAAACAAATAAATATTATTTTATATAATCTGTGTGTAATTTTGTTAATTTAAAAAAGGTAAATTAGAAAATTTACTTTGACAATAATTTACCTACTTTACTCTCCCTTCAAATCTCTCCAATTTGGAGGAATTAAAAATGAGGGGTTAGAGAAAGTTGAAACCCCTCATAACCCCTCCCCATCTTTCCTTAAAAAATTTTCAAACAAAGTAATTGGATTACTCTCTCTCCCTCTACTCTATTCTCTCTTATTTTTTAAACATCCAAACGGGCCATAAGGGTGTCCACGGGTTAGGTTTGTGTCCAACCTGTAACCAACCTGACCAAATAGGGCGGAGAAACTTCAAACCAGCCATCAACCGGTGAGAGAATCAAATCGGATTGGTCGAAATCATCAATAGCGAAGAAACAACTAAAAATATCTTCAAATCCAGTAAATGTTTCACTTAATCTTGTGAAATCTCGTCAGCTGCGGTGAGATCTCCACCACATTTTTAGCATACCTACTTAAACTTTAGTTTTAGGTATGCTAAAAATAATTATTTCAGTTTCTATATTAAAATAATAAAAATAATTAACTAATTAAAAAAAAACCTTGCTAGTATATGTATTATTAAGAAAAAAAAATGGTGGGGGTGTCTCATAGTGGCTTTGTCTTTACATGTTGGCACAAGATTATTTTATTTTATTTTTTTCAGAGTTTACAAATTGATATGATGTGGGGACGAGAGAATACTAAAAGTACAATCAATTTTATTTTATTAGTAAAAGTTAATATTAATTAAGTTTTATATGACAATTTTTTTATTTATTTTTTAAATATGACAATTGTTGGGCTTTGCAGGGGGAACCAACCGCAACCGACCTCGTCAAGCCTAACTGACCGACAGTAGATACTAACTCATGACGTGGTTGACCTTTGATGTCGTTTGTTAAAGACCAACTCAAAAGGCATCAATTCCCTCCTTAAAAGTTAAAACATAAATAAATAAAGGGTTATGCTAACGAGTGTTCTTAGGACACTGGTTAAGAATTCAGTTAAAGAAAGTTTTTATGAGAAAAGAAAAAAAACAATTAATATTTTGACAATTTTTTTCATTTCCCATAAAAGTGATGTTAAAACTTTCTTAAAATAGATTCTTAACCAGTACCCTAAAGGCACTCGTTAGTATGACTCATAAATAAATAAATAACCCTCAAAAGGCATCAATGCATTTTTTTAAGAGTTTGGTTAACGTAGGCATTAATAGTCTATTTTAATAAATTGTTAATGAAAAACTGAAAAATTTATTAAAAAAGTTATTTTTTCTTTTTTCATAATAATTTTTTAAAATTTTTTACTAACATATTTCTCAAGGCATACATTAATAAAATCATTTTTTAAATGCCGATATATACCAAACAAGGAGGCCGATTATTTTACGATTTATTTTATATATTTACAATATAAAATTTTTTATAAAAAAAATGAGTGAAAAGTTAACTACGCATTTTCAATCAAAAAGTAACAGATTCTATGCCCAAATTGGCCTAACCCACTCGCTAGATCGAGCTTGGTATAAACAACATATTGAATAGCTTTTACAGCTCTAATTGTTGGAGTGAATATCATGTCAATAACTAAATAAGTAAATTATATATATATATATATATATATATATAAAAGTTTATAGAGGTTATGTAGTAAAATTTCATGTGGTTTATCTAACATCAAAACTTATTTTTAGTTAACATGTAGCTTATGCAAATGTCAAATCATCAATCAATATCAATATATATATATATATATATATATATATATAACAAGAAATCTCATGTTAAAGAGTATGAGGTTGTGCCATGTGGAGCATTCCTTGAAGTTCTCTTTATTTAGGGTTCTAAATCAACAAAGTTTGCATTTATATCGAAAAATTAGTTCATTAAATTAGCCAATAGAGTAAATGCTTATATTAATTATCTATAGTTGTGCATTAATTATATATATCAAATGAATTTATATGATTATTTTTATAATTTCTATCTAAGAGATAATTTTTAGTTTGAATAATAATAATAAATTTAGAATATGACATTCTTACTCAATGTTTGGTTGCTTTGACAACAATTGACACAAGAGCCATAAAAAAATTAAGTCCTTTAAATTTCATAACTCCTTTCAATCACATGTAATATATATATGTGTGTGTGTGTGTGTGTGTTTTAATATAATTTTTCTACATTTATATGAGAAACAATAATTGAAGGATATATGCATTTTTTTAGTAGGCATGAAACATGCTTATCTATATTAACCATTATATTATGCAATTTTCAATTTGAACACACACACACACACACACACACACACACACATATATATATAGTATGATTTCTATTTTGTTTATAAAATAACTAAAGATTACAATTTTTTACAAGAAAATTTATTCAAATTTTTTTTTATACATCGATAGTTTGGAGATATGAATCATGAATACCTTTATTGGAAATTGAGTTGCCAACCAATTAACCTACAATATTCTTGGTAAACTTATTGAAATATTGAAAAAAACTAATAATAAATTGCACCGCACATCGTGCGGGAATTGAGAGCCATCAATTTTCGCTTCAATTTTAGAACAGTATAATCTAATCATCCAATTAAAATCTATAGATTTGATAGGTTTTCCTTGCATAAAAGCAAGTCACATTGTTTTTTTTTCTTTAATAGAATTAACTTGAAGCAACATTTTAGGCTTGCCTTGCTTTTCCGTATTGTTAGGAAGGAGCATTGATGCTACTAGCTTGGAAGAAATTTGAAAATGTATAATCAAAAGAAAGCAATAATGGCTATTAAAACTCTGATGAGTGCTTTGATTCCAGGTTCTACTCCCTACAATGGAGGATGTGGGGAGCCTGTTTTATCCAAGTAGCTTGGCGCCGGTATTGTAAGAGAAAGCTTGATAAGTCTTTGCGTGAAGCAGAAGACAGACTGCAAGATGCTTGGCAAATGAAGCTGGGACCTTGCCAAGTCTTGGTGCTACTATTTATGCATCAAGGTTTGCTGCAAATGCACTTCGAACCTTGCGACAAAATGGTGCATGCAAGAGTAGAGGGCCACAAAGATTGCTACCGCTGCTGCCACAGAAGCCTGCTGAACCCAATTTTGATGCAGAAAATCATTAGTAGCATGGTGTTTCAAGTGAATTATACTGTAAGTTTGTGTTATACATGCATAATTCATATGTGAGAGTTTTCTGTACTGTTAGAATGGCTTGAATTGTCAAATAAAATGGCTTGAATTGTCAAAATTGGTGGCTTGACAATTAAACAACAAACCATCAAGAAGTTGCAAGAAGATTCCATGTCAAGCCATAGCCGAAATTATTGACTTCTTTGATAGAAGTCTTGCATGTTCTACAAACTTCATCTATTGGCCGAAATTTATGACTTCTTGCATACATGAATCATCAAGAAACGGCAAGGAAGAATGTAACTTGAACAAGTATTCATGCATTGGATGTTTCATAAATTGCTAGCCACTATTGTTGACTTCCCTAAACAATAGAAGTCTCTAGTGTGCTCTATTGGTGAATTTCGGCTAAACCTTGTCTATAAATACAATATGTGTGGAGCAAATGAAAGCATGCAAGGGTGAGCTAGGGAGATAGAAAAATAACTTCTTCTTTGTGTGTGCACCAGAGATAGGAAGTTAGGGTCTTGCAATTTGTCTAAATACAAAAGGGTGTTCTCTATTTGTTTGTGAGAGAACCAAGGGTGTATTTGGGGTTTGGGTTTGTGTGAGAGTGTTTTCAAGTCATTGTTGTAATCTCCAAACTATAGTGAAAATTATTCTGTCGCCTCCCGTGGACGTAGGCATATTGCCGAACCACGTAAATTCCTTGTGGTCATATTATCTTCTCTCTCTCTTTTTTAATCTTGTGTAAACAGATTTATTTCACCCAATCCGCGCAACAACATGTACATATATATAGCACGTTTAACATGTTTTATAAGCAAACATCCTACTTCAAAGTATCTAAATGATTTATAAGCTGGTAATCTGGCATCAATAATTCTCTGTTCTCAATAGACAATGAATGGCACCCTTTATCAACAATGATTCTCCAAACTTTAAAATCCTATTGGTGCCTTAAGAACTTTAAAGTTTGAAGAGATGTTTAGAGATAAGTATGTGTGACATAATCTCACACTACCATCTTCATAAAAAAAAGTCAGCAAAAAAACAAAAACTACATATAAAGAAAACAGTGATTCAATAGAGTATTTGAAAGCTGGATCCACAAAGTAGGCCAAAGCATATGATATTTTTGCTAGTTAAAACTAGTTTGTCGTGATAACATGCATATGAGAATACTAAAATTTAAAAAAAAAAAAAAAAAAAAAAATCTTGGAAGGGATGTGTGTTTTAAAATTTTGAGTTTGGAAGGGATGTAGTTTGCTGCGACAATATGTATTTTATTGTTAGCTAGCTTGATTTTGTGGTTTACTGAACACTCTCCTATAACTCACTGTTTTTAAAAGAAAGCAAGTTTCCTAGTAATTTCTAATTCATATGACAATATATCGCCTTGTAAGAATTAGATAAAGAGTTATTCTATAATTACAACTTTTACTGGACTCTTTTCCACAATTATTTTGTAGCAAATTGTGACTAGCTGTCTGTCACTTTCACATTTACTCACCATTTTTTCTCCACTGCTCACAATTAGCCACAAATGATAATTGTAACAAATGGTGTGGAAAACGGTATATGGTCTTAGAATTTTTGTGGGATAAAAATATGATAGTTTTTCATCTTGAAACAACAAGATAGATCGGATGTTTTGTAGATGGATAAGACTTTAGATCCTCTTGTTCTATAATAATTACTACTTATTATTAGGACAAGACAGCAATCAGTTCTTTACTTTATAAGATAATTTATCAGTTGAGCTAACACAAACCCAAAAAATTTATTGGATTCAAAATCTATTAAACATGTATTAAAACAAAAAAAAAAAAAAATATATATATATATATATATATATATAAATTGCTGAAATAATAATACCAACTACTCATCAAAGGTAATAAATATTGCTGAAATAATACTCATAAGCACCAAACTTTCTCGTACCATGATGTCTGGTGTGGGGTGTGTTGCTGCCATTGCCAACAAGGTCAAACGTTGGATGGCATGATGTGAGTGCTCAATTATAATTATCCTCTTAGACTTTATCCTTAAAATAAAAAATTATCTTAAACTTAAAAAATAAAAAAGGCCAAGTTTTGTAAGGTTTGAATCATATTAAATTATAGAGCAGATATATAAAACTATTAAAAAAAAAAAAAATCTAAGATAACCGAACCGAACCGAATATATTATGCTTCTTTGTATGACCATTGGAACTTTAAGGTGACAATAAGATTTGCCCCATTTGTAAAGGAATTAGGAATTTTTGGCTTGGTGGTGACTACTGGCGAGGACTTTGCTTGGTATCTCGGCTATATTTTGGGCATTTGGACCTTATCTACAATGGTGATGGAGATATTTCAACTTTATAGTCGTATATATCTTGGTAAAGATATTCGGACCAATTTCTAAATTTTTATTAAGGAGAAGGTATACCTTGTTACGAGTATATGTATCTTCTCACTCACAGCAGATGGGTCCTACGACCCACTTACTATGAGTGAGAAGATACATATAACCGTAGCAAGGTATATTTTTCCGTTATTAAGACCTCTCTATAACTCCTTCAACATATGATAGAGTATGTCTCTCAAGTTCTAAAGTTTCCTCTCAAAGTCAAAAAAAAAAAGAAAAAGAAAAAGAAAAACTTGTTAGAAAAATTTATCATTGGCCATGTGGTGTTAGTTAAGCAGGTAGGGTTTTTGTTTTTGTTTTTGTTTTTTTATTATTATTATTATTTTTTAATGAATAAGAAAAGATGGTCTTCAATGTGGATTCATCAATCCCACATCATGTGATAGTAAAGGCAATACCATGTAAAACATCGAGGCCTTTATGAAGTTATTGTTGTGGGCACAACACATTAGTTAAAGCGTCACTATTTGAACCAATCAACTCCTGCAAGCATCATATGAAACGATACAAGAACTCCTTCTGCCAAGTGAGCTAGTCATGCATTGTGTTTGTTTCCCAAAGGTCATGCATTTCACTCCTCCTAGCTATCTCTTTTTATGTGGGTATGAGACGGCTCATACGAAACATTAGAGTAAGATAACATACCCAACCACAAAAAAATAAAAAAAGATCTTTAAACCTTCGAAAAATCTAGGACTACACATTTTTGGGCCACAACTTTAATGTGTTAGGTTGTAAGAGATGGGGAAAAAATTGTAAATCTATGTGAAAATAACAAATAGTCTGTCACATAAAATAGTTGTGAAATGCATGGTTTTAGAATTTCTCTAAACCTTCACATTCCCTTTATAATAAAAAAGCCAAAATTATGTCACACCATCACTCCACCAAGTAGCCTTACAGGTACTAAAAGTTACCAATCATATATATATATATATATATATATATATATATATATATATATATTTTAAATGTATGAACCAATCACATTCTTTGTTACATTAATTTGTAAATTTTATGTAATATAACTTGTAATATTTTTAGCATTTTCTATTCACCATAAGTAATTCCATGAAACTCTAAAATAAATAATGAAAGGAAAGAAGTCAAAGAATCCCAAAAAAAAAAAAAAAAAAAAAATCCCCGTCTCCCCCTTCCTACGGCCAATCTCTGGCTCCCTAATCATAGTGACCATTGGAAGGAAGAAGCCAAACAAAAAAAAAATCTCACTAGAAAAATAAACCAAATAGTTAATATTATGCAAAACGAGTCAGAATTTTTTGGCCCGACCAGACCTGACCCGAAAAATACTTGACCCAAACCCGATTTTTTTGACCCGAAGAAAAAACAGGTTAACCCATGACCCGAACCCGAACCCGAACCATTTTTTTAGAACTTTTTTTTTTGCGTAAAAAAAAAAAAAATCAAGACAATATTAGTTTAATTGTTTATTGTGAGTTTTAAGGAAATAATTGATACATTTACATAACTGCATGCAAATTAATTGAAAGATAAATGGTTGAGCATTTTGTAATGAGTATAGATTTTTAGATATCAAATAGTAAAGTACATGCCAAGATAATCTGGTTATAGTAAAATTAAAAACATAGATTTAAAATTGTAGACATGTGTGAGAAACATTCACAGGTATGAAAATAGTGAAGCCAAAGTATCAAATTAGCATAAATTATGAATACTTAAACATATTTTTTTAACAATTTATGTCCAAAATAAATGGGTTTTCAAAATAAATTATGATATTTCCTAGAGTACGTGTTGCTTAATAATGATATGATATTCATAAAAGAGACCATGTATAAATAAGTAAGCAATCAAACTTTAATGTATATCTCAATTGAAATAGAGTGTCAACCACAATTGATAATAGATTATAAAATTAATTTTCAAGATTGTAAATTTCTTATATGTTTTTATTCTTTATCAAATGAGCTATCCAATAAGTCATTTGTAATTTTGTTTTATATTTTAGAATGTTGATATTATGTAGAAATAAAACTTGAGTATTTGTTTTACTTATCTTTGTATTATTTTGTTTTAGATAGTAATGTTAGGATTTGTATAATTTTAAAATTATTGAATAAGTATTAATAAGTTTAACTGAGTTCATTCTTGATATAAGTGGTGAATTCAAAATAATGCATTTTACATCAAGTAATTTGTTGCATAACTTTCCAAATGAAAAATACATGTTGTTTTCTTTATAAAAATTAAAAAAAAAAAAATTCATGTGAAAAATACGGGTCAACCCGACCCAACCTGCAACTTGATTGATCCGAACTCGCTTTTAACCTGCTTAAAATGACCCGTTTGACCCGCAACCTGATTGACTCGACCCGTACCGACCCAACCTGCTCGTTTTGCCATGTCTAGATTTGGGGTTCAATCCCCGCTTACAAAAAAAGAAAAACTGATTGTTGTCTTAGTCCGATGATAAAAAACTATCATTAGAAGTGGATGTTACAAAATTAGTTGCAGCCTAAGGTTACAACTAATTTTGTAGCTAAATTTTATCCTTTAGAAAATATCAATGATTTAGCAAAAATCATTTATCACAGACCTTATATCTGAAGGTTAATTTTTTAAAATGAATTAAAGTCACGTCCAAGTTAACTTAGTTAAATGTTTATATATTTAATTATTGGTGGTTCTTCGTAAAGAAATCCAGATTCCAGAGTCAGCAAATAGTGAGGAGCTTAATTCATGATCACAATGGATGTTGGTAGTAGGTTGTTAGGTTCTAAGTGCTTAGGAACTAATGTATTATAATTTTAATTTGTATTATTGGCAAATCATGATCAAAACAGGTTGTTAGTCTTGTTTTTGACTTGCTCAAAGTATGTCTTTTACGTAAAGTTGGAATCGAGTTAACTGCAGAATTGAGTGTGCAATTCTGACTGGCTCGATCAATCAAAAGTCGTGCAGATTGTTTTTTCTGCAAAATTTCCCACTCAGCCCTAAGCCCATATGACGTGTAAAGTTTTATGTTTTGCCCTAGGTATAAGAGAGAAACCCTAGCCACGTTTTAGATGTTGCTCTATTTGCTGTGTGTGTGAATATCTTGTGAGATCTGAGAGGTGGTTGCCTTCACACATGCTTAGGATTATCAAGAAGGAGATTTCATTGAGAGCTTGATGATCATTCAGTTGCTACACTAAAGAGCTTAAAGATACACAAGCGGGAGTGCTTGTACTTGCTGGTGAATCCAAGAAAGAAGGAGTCCATGATCTCGGAGTTTGCACGTGGTTGTGTTAGTAAGTTTTCTACATGAGGTAGCAATAGGATGTTAGTGGTCTAAGTCGTTATTGTAAAACTTCGATTCTTTCATAGTGGATTCAGTTTTACCTTGAGAATTGCTAGGTTAAATCATCTCCAGGTTTTTTACAGGTTTGATTTTCCTAGGTCATCATATCTTTATCTTCTTTATATTTTGCACTTTACATTGATATGATTATATGATTGTGTTAACTTAGATCTGAAATTTGGACTAAGTAATAACTTAGCTAATTAATTAGGTTAATCCAATTGTGTTTTAAGGGGTATAAAAACAAACAAGTGGTATCAGAGCGGGTAGCTCTCTTGTTGTGAATCTTTTGATCTCTAAGCTGATCCTTGACCCCTGTTGTCTTGGAACACATACACTCTCTTGTTATTCCACCTCACTTTGATGGGAATAATTATGCTTATTAGAAAATAAGGATGAAAATAGTCTTGAAATCAATTGATGAAAGAGTCTGGAACTCCGTCGAATACGAATGGGAGAAGCCCACTACTCCTGTTAGTGAGTGGCAAACTTCTTAAAAAGAAGCAGCCTCGTTCAATAGCAAAGCTATGAATGCTATCCTTAATGTTGTTTCTATGAAGTATTTTAAGAGAATATCTAATGTTGAGATTGCTTATATTGCTTGGAATATCCTCCAGACTGTGCATGAAAGCACAAAGACAGTTAAAATTAATAAGTTGCAACAATTAACATCTAGATTTGAGAGCATTAGGATGTCTGATGATGAATCATTTGATGAATTTTATGCTAAACTTAATGACATTGTAAATTCTGCATACAACTTGGATGAAATCTATGATCAACCTAAAATTGTTATGAAGATTCTTAGATCTTTAATTGAAGATTTTAGACCCAAAGTGACTGCCATCACTGAGAGCAAGAATGTGGACTCCATCCCTATTGATGAACTTATAGGATCTCTTCAGTTTTATGAGTTGGACCTACCCATAACTAGCAAATCCAAATCAATGGCTCTTAAGTCAGTTGATGATGTTGATGTTGGTGGATTTGATGATGAGCTCTCTGCTACAGAGATTGCTTACCTTGCTAAGAACTTTAGGAATTTCCTTAGAAATAACAATAGAAGGGCAAGAGGTAAGAACACTATTGAACCTAAAAATTTTAGGAAGAATGATCCCACTAAGGTTAACAACACTGAAAAACCTAGAGAAAAAGTAGGTCAATCTTCTAATAATTCTATGAGTTTTCAATGTTTTGGATGTCAAGGGTATGGTCACATGAAATCTAAATGTCCTACATACTTGAGGTCTAAGGGTAAGGTTATGGCTATAACCCTTAGTGATAATGAAGTTTCCGATGATGAGTCTGGTTCTGACGAGGATGGAAACTTTATTGCTTTCACTGCTACTGCTGTAGTCAATGAAAACGTGTCTGTTGAAGAGAACCTTTCAGATGGGGAACTCTTTAAGGATGCAGATCTTCAAGAAACCTGCAATAAACTTTGCAAAGTTGCTGCAAAAGATGCTATGAATGTTGATCTTGGCTTGAAGAAAATTGCATCTCTTGAGTTTGATAAGAAAAATCTGCTTATGAAACTGTTTGATACTAATGAACTTTTGAACAATGTAAAAATTGAGAATATGCTTTTGCTTGATAAAGTTAAGAATTTGGAACTTGAACTATCTGTTGCTAGAGAACAATATATTAAGTCTGCAAGCTCCAAACTTGATCACATGCTGAGTGTTCAAAAGTCTCCCTTTGACAAAACTGGCTTAGGTTTTGTAGAAAACATCTCTGTGTCTGCACCCCATTCTACAAACTTTATTCCTTCTTTTTACTCCGAACCCCTTGTGTGTAAGCCTATTAAACCTGCAGAGGTCACAGCTCCTAGGAACATTAGGATTGATCTGAAAGAGTCTAAACCTAAGGAGTATACCCTTTCTAAGGACAAGTTGCATGATAAGTCTGCATGGGTTTGTCATTTTTGTGGAAAGTCTAGGCACATTTGTCCAAACTGTTTCAAGTTGCAAGATAATAAGCGAGCAAATAAGCCAAAAGTGCCTGTGCCTCAAGCACAAGATCCTATGGTACTTATTGGTGAATTGGTAAAGGCTCTTAACCTTTATTTCAATATTGGAGTTGGAAATCATTCTAATGTGAACAAGAACTCCAATGCTTGAGGTGCATTTAAAAAGTTTTGGATGCAAAAGGCTCAATCTACTTGAGTCTTTCTGACATGGTCCTTGTACTTCATTGCTCTACTCTTTATGACCATTGTTCTTTGGTTTTTTTTTTGTTTTCTTTGTTTCTAGGATTTGCATTGCATAACATTCATGCATTTTATTCTAGGACTGTTTTTGTTTCTTCTTTAAAAAAAAAAAATAAAGGAAAAAGGGAAGCAAATTGTGTTTTGTATTTAATTTCTTGGTTTTGAAAACAAGGTTGGTCAATTTATTTTCACATAACATGTCTTTGTACCTTATTTAGCTTGGATGAGCTTATTTATTACACTTTACTAGTTAAAGCTTTGTAGTGCATATTGTGTGAGAAAGATGTTTATAGTTTTTGATTACTTTGTCTTGATCTTGAAGTCACGTGTCTTTGACTATCGGACTTGAACATTTTGAGAAAGGCATAAATAACCATCTCACCACTGCTCACTAGCCAATCATGAACACTTTAGTGCATATTGTAAGATTTTGTGCTCGAGAAAGTGTAGCACATGCACAAAAACAACATAAGGTGTAGCATCCGTTTAAATGCTTAAAATTGGTGTAGACATTATTGGACTTAAAGTTAAATCAAACAACTAAAATTTGTGTGTACAATACGAGGCAAATCCAGAAACTTACATGATTACAAACTTATGATCTAGGAGATGTGGAAGTTATATGATGTAACTCTTTAGGTGATAGTCTCTTTCAAATTCTATGTGATAAATTTTGTAAACTTTGTATTTGATTTCTATTCACATATCACCTCACATGTATCTCAAGTTTTTGCTAGTTGCACACACTATACAATTTACTATTTGCTAAACTTTGTACATGTTATTGTGTGTGTCTTTGGTTTGATCAACCAAGTTTGAAAATTCCTTGAGTTTTATGCAAAACATATTTGATGCTTGAGAATTTAAGAGACTGGATTGAAAATCTTAATTTTGGGAAAACTGGGTTCAAAACTTGTTTTTTTGAAAGACATTTCATCTCATACTCATGCATTTTATTTTTTAAAATTCAATGCTTTGAGGAGTTTCTGCACAAAAATTTTTTGTTTTTCAAAAATTTGTTTTTTCCAGAATTTTGATTTATCGAATCTATTCCTCGATCAATCGAAATTGCGATTAAAATATTTGGTCAGCCTTTGTCTGTTTCGATCGATGCTCGATTGATACTGGATCAATCGAAGCATTTTCAATCGATCGAACCTAAATTTCGATCAATTGAAAATCGTATAGAGAGCTTTTTAAAAAGATGATTTTGACGTGTTTAACTTACTTTTCAAAAAGTTTTTCCAAACACTCTCTCTCCATATGACTCGGTCAAGGCTTAAATCAAATTTTTTGTCGTTTTCCTCCTTTCTTTTTGGAAGGTTTTTCTCTCCCAAGGCCGGTAAGACCTTTATAACCTTCCTTTTGCATTTATTTTCATTTTTCATGCATAAAATCAAGGATTATTTGGGAAATTTCGAACCTAAGAATTTTTGGGGTTTTTGATGATTCAAGCTTGTTTTCTTGAAATTGATCAATGGGTTTTTGTTGGGGGATGTTATAAACATGATCTATGGTGTTTAATTTGATCAATTTGATGTTTTGTGAGAAATTGGAAATTCTAGGGCTTGAATATACCCGAATTGGGGATTTTGTTCAAATTGAGTTTAATTGATGAAATTGGCTTGTTGGATTGATAAATTTGATCAAAATAAATTGTTTTCTATCTTGTGTGATGATCAATTGGTCAATTTAGTACAAATTGAACAAATAGTTTTTCAAATTTTCGGGGTTTTTGTTATAAACTCTATGCTTAAGCCAATTTTGTGATTCTAAACTTAAATTGAACTTGTTATCACTGCATTAGAGCATGCATCATGACATTTATCTGTTCATGCATCATATAGATTGTTATTTCTATATTTGTTTTTGTGCTACCTTGTCGTCTGCCCTTGGTTTTTCATTTTGTTCTTTTTGGTTTTGTCCTTGTGTCTTGTCCTTACCGTAGCACCATGCCTAGGAAGACTAGAGCCAATAGGTCATCCTCCTCTTCTTCTACTCCTTCCTCTCTGAGCGATTTGTTTCCGAGTGAGAAAAACCATGAGCTTTATGAGGCATTAAACCTTAAGAGAAAGATTTGGGCTGAGCGTAAGGTGTTATTAGATGAGCTTGATCTAGCCATTAGGGCTAATTTTGAGCGTCGGGGCAGGCTACCATTATTGGATATTGGTCCTCCACTACCAGCTACCCTGATTAGAGAGTTCTACTCTCTATCCACGTCTATGATTCCAACACTTTAGTAAAGAGTTGGATATGAGGTGTAGAGTTCACCATTACTCCTATGGTAGTGGCTGATGCTCTTGGGGTACTGTTGGTCCAACACCATGTCTATCCCTATGATGAGTCCCCTCCCTTGGACGACATCATGTCTTACATCACTGGGTCTTTTATCCAGTGGGGTTCTGATTCTCGGATCACCACTGTTGAGCTCACCGAGGTGCACTATCTTTTCTTTAGAATAGTGTGTCATTCTTTGTAGCCTATATCTCATCTGCACACCATTCCTTTGGAACGATGTGCATTTTTGTACGCTTTTGTTACGAATGCTCCTATTGGTTTCCCTCATCTATTTCTTCGTTCTTTGAACGAAGTTTATAGGAGTTCCTCTACTGCTCATGCTCTTTTTCATCTTGTTTTCATTCATAGGATTTTGTTGCACCTTGGTTTAGATGACTTCCCCGCTTCAAAGCCCGTACACATAGTTGCTCCCGTAGGTGTCTCCTTTTTTAGGCAAAGGGCTGCTCATATGAGAGAGAGATCTAAATGCCCTCGTGTTGAGCCTTCTGGTACTGCACCCCCTCCTTCTTTTACAAGTACTACTTTTGGTGAGGCATTTGCTGATCTTGTTGATGCTGCTGCTGCTGTTGCTATTCCTCCACCATCTACTTCGGATGACTTTGACATTCGTCGTACTTTGGAGACTATCATGACCATTCAGGTGACTCATGGTCAGATTTTGGTGGACTTGCTTGACGAGCTCCGTGCCTTGCGAGCAGATTTGGTGCATCTTTGTCGTTTGCCTTCACCACCTCCTTTTGATGATGGAATCTGATTGTCCTTTGGCATTCCATCACAAAAAAGGGGGAGTACATTTGGAGTAGTTTTTGGACGCTTGTAGAGTTTTTTTTGTTAGAAGGAGATTTTTGTTTGTTGGAACTTGTGGAGTTTAGATTGTATCTAGGTGCTTTACTATGTATGTATTCTTTTTGGCTCTTGATGTATTGTTTTTGGGCTATTCATGTTAGGGGGAGATATTTTGTTATCTATATTTCTTGTTTTACTGCTTATTGATTTATATTTATGAGTTATTCATGATATATGTCTTTGTTTGTGTTTTATGAAGTCAAGAATTTATTTTTGTTTTACTTGTATTTTCCACAAATGCATTTATGTGTTTGTTGAGTATCTCAGGAATTATATAGGTTGATTCAGTCGTGCTGCTGTCTACACTTGCAACTAATGGATAGTAGTTAAGTTGGATTATTTTGTAATGGGCATTATTTTTGTAAAGGGCTATTACTTGTAACTTTGAGTATTGTGTTTGTGTTTTGTCACAGATTGCAAATGAGGAGTTTGTTAGGTTCTAAGTGCTTCGGAACTAATGTATTAGAACTCTAATTTGTATTGTTGGTAAACCATGATCAAAACAGGTTGTTAGTCTTGTTTTAGACTTGCTCAAAGTATGTCTTTTACGTAAAGTTGGAATTGAGTTAACTGCAGAATTGAGTGTGCAATTCTGACTGGCTCGATCAATTGAAAGTCATGTAGATTGTTTTTTCTGTAGAATTCCCAACTCAGCCCTAAGCCCATATGACGTGTAGGGTTTTATGTTTTGCCCTAGGTATAAAAGGAAAACCCTAGCCACGTTTAGATGTTGCTCTATTTGCTGTTTGTGTGAATCTCTTGTGAGATCTGAGAGGTGGTTGCCTTCACACATGCTTAGGATTATCAAGAAGGAGATTTCATTGAGAGCTTGATGATCATTCAGTTGCTACACTAAAGAGTTTAAAAATACACAAGCGGGAGTGCTTGTACTTGCTGGTGAATCCAAAAAAAAAGGAGTCCGTGGTCTCGGAGCTTGCACGTGGTCATATCAGTAAGTTTTCTACATGAGGTAGCAATAGGATGTTAGTGGTCTAAGTAGCTATTGTAAAACTTCGATTCTTTCATAGTGGATTCAGTTTTACTTTGAGGATAGTTATGTTAAATCCTCTCCAGGTTTTTTAACGGTTTGGTTTTCCTAGGTCATCATACCTTTGTATTCTTTATATTCCGCACTTTACATTGATATGATTATATGATTGTGTTAACCTAGATCTGAAATTTGGACTAAGTAATAACTTGGCTAATTAACTAGATTAATCCAATTGTGTTTTAAAGGGTCTAAAAACAAGCAAAGGTTCTCCAGACCCAATTACTTGGACAATTAATGTTTTAGTTGCATTATGGACTTATGAACAGTTATAGATGATCTTCAATTAGCTTTCTCGCCCATTTGTTAGTTAAACCTATGCTAAACTTGTTATACACTTTTTGACTAATAGTACTAGTCTTTTAGGATCCTCTTCATATGAAATTGATTCATTTCATGGTTCAGATTAACTATTATAAATAAGATGGTGAATCTAGTGTCATATAATTTAAGATTAAAATCATTTAAAATTATAAATGACGTGACATTCGGTACGGTTTTTTACCATTAAAAAAAAAAAAAAAAAAAGACTATTTCCATTTCAAGTGAAATGGAAAAGACAACTTGTCTGCTCATGATTTCTATTCTTCTATTGTTATAGATTGCAAATCTCTCATGAGCTTGATATATTATCTAGAGCTACTTCATTCCTACCATGAAGGAAATCAAACAATCGATTTCCTAGCAAAACTTGGTTACTCATAAGGCTTGTCTTTTGTTGTTCATAGCACTCCTCCAATACACAGCTAAGAACTTTTTAAGATTTTGATATGTCAGAATTTGTATTCGACCTGTGATGTAATATTTGCAACTACAACAAGTCTTTTGTTTAGTTTTTGGTTAAAATTTGATTCTCTCCCTTGAGTTTTACTTTAATTCTCAAATTGTTTTCAAAATTTTAATTTTTATTAGTTTAGCCCCACTCAATTAAAATGAAGTCAATCTGGTTCTTCTGTGGAAATCTTGTTGTTCGATGAATATTATTTCTATTAAAAAAAAAGTTGAAACAATTGTTTTTGCTAAATGATTTGGATAGAAGAACCATATCTGCTTAATTTAACAAAGTGAAGGACTAAATTAACAAAAATCAAACATTAAGGATTAATTTGACAATTGACGTGAAAGTTAAGGGACAAAAGAATAATTCTAAGACGAAATAAGTCTAGATATAAAGGTTCAACCACTAGTACTCATCATCATACACAGCACCTACATATGTAGGAACAAAGAAATGTAGGTAGTAAAGGAACATAATTTGACTTATGCAATCGTGAGTTATAATCAGCTCAATTATTAAAATCTTAACATTAAAAGAAAAAGAAAAAGAAAAAAAAGAATAGCATGTACTTGAATATTTATAGAACAATAGGATTTGATTTGTTACATCCCTCATCTGTAGGGTTTCAAATGTAATTTTTCCTTTTTATAATTGTGAATAATTTGCTAGTTATTTTATCAATTTAGATCAGTAGTGGAATTCAAAATGCAATTAAGTTATCCACAAGTACGTAGAGCCATAGAGAAAGAGACGCACCCCCTCTATTCATTCATATTTTGTGAGTAAATATCTAGAATGCACGGACGCGGCTCCAGAGGAGCTGCACCCGCATTCGACGCGGCGACGCGGGAGGGATGCCACTGACCGCGCGTCGGTGTCGCGTAGGGCCGCGTCCTACCACGTGGTTTCCCCGACTCACGCCGACACGGCTCAAATCGGGTTGACCTGGGCTGTATCGGCTGAAACCGGTGAAACCGCCGAAATGGCCAGTTCAAGCCGAAACCGGTGGATTTATACGCCGCTGTTGCTGTCTTCACTGGCTTAACCCCTTTCTTCTTCTTCTTCTTCTTCTTTTTGGCTTCTTCATCTTCTTCTTCCTTTTTGCGCCGTTGCCATTGCCGTTCTGTTTCTTTTTAAAGTTTTGTTTTTATTTTTTTTATTTTTGAAAATGATTGTTGAATGAGAGGCTTTATTTTGTTTTTTGGGCCTCTCACCATGTGAGTCACATCTCCCCCACTTTTTTTTTTGTTTTTGTTTTGTTTTTTTTTTTTTTTTGAGCCACTGAACCTTATTACGTGAGCCACTGAGCCTTAGGCCTTTGGTCAGAGAGGCTTTATTTTGTATAGTACATTATTATTATTATTATATAAAAAACATGCTTAGCAATATATAAAATATATAAATAAAAATATTTTTAATAATTTTTTAATCGCCGAGTCCCGCGGCACCCGCACCCACCTTTTTCAAAAATTGCCGAGTCCTGCACCCGCACCCGAGTCCCGAAATGCACTAGTGCTTCATAGGTAAATATTAAGAGTTATAACCTCTCACTTCCAATTAATGGATAAACTCTAGCACACTTTTTAGACAATCAATTGATATTGATACCCCAGAAAAGATATTAAAAAGAAAAAAAAGCTTTTGTCCTAATCTCATAATCTGTTTGTTTTTGCTGCACGACTTCTGTTTCACTGTTAACATGGACATACCTGCTACCAAATCATACAATGCTTCATATACTTCATGCCAAAAAAAGACTATATTTCCAGGTGTAATATCTAGCTTCTGCCAATGTCAAATGACATTTTTTTGGTGTTTTTAACAAAGACATCAAGGGTTCAAATCACTCTCTCCCACTTAAAATGTGTGTTGTGTATGGGTATAAAACAAGTGATTTTTCATGTCTTTGCTCAGTCCTCAATGTACCCTTTTGGTATGTGCGTGTGAGAATACCATAAGCTAGACATGCTCCGTCACTGCATTTCATCAAATACTCATTGTATGTGCAGTTATCTGCATTCGTAGTTTCACTAAATATTTTGTATGAAATAGAACAACGGATTGGCAATTGCGAAAAAGATTAGAGTTAATATCTTGAACTTATGAATCTGGCAGTCTAAATGGATGTTGTTAGACTAATAAATTGGAAGAAGATTGGAGGGAACTGAAAGATAGGTAGTCTATACTATTCATTTTAAGTCATGGCAGAACAAACACTGTTGGCAGCCACAAGCGAGAATCAGTAGTGACACCATAGTAAAGAAAATGCCTCAAGTAAAGCTAGAGGTTATTGCTTCCATAACTTTCATAATTAAATTGACAAGAAAAATAAATGAAGGATTTCTGCATTAGCATGACTAGAATGAAGTTTGTCCTGAAGGGTAAACTAATGCAATTCAAAATTTTATCATATTGCATTGAAAGAAAAATGGTTGCATATTAAGGACAAAATCAACTGTTTAATGAATCTCCATCTACTAAATAAATAAGAGGGATACTTCATGATTAGTGGAGTTAAGCCATCAGATGGTAAATTGTATACTTGTAATTACAATAAAATATTGCATCACATATTAATTAAATCAGCAACTCATTTGAAGGCCCTTGTGCTCTAGCAAGGCTGAGCTCTGATCATTACAAATGTCATCATCATCTTTGTCATCAAACCATGGTCTTGCGTTCAGGCCTGTGAGTATACTCGGAATCTATATGCACAAAAGCTCTCGCAACTTCAGGGAGTTGCTCCAGCTTCTCTTGCAGTGTCTCACCAATGTTATGCGTTTTGCTCAGAACCATGTCTTGTGGCAAAACTATGTCAACCTCCACAAAATAATGATCAGAACCAAATGTGTATGCTCTTACTGTGTCAATTTTCTTGATATCTTCATGGTGGTTCCATATCAGATACGTTAGCTTTCCCAAAAATTCAAGTGGTGCTGTCCTTCCAATTAGGGCAAATAAATTCTCAAAGAACGTCTTCTTCCATGTATTCATTGTATATAATAGTATCTGCATCACAGGTTCAAGAAATCATTGTAATAGATAAGAGTAAGGTTCAATTCCAAGGAGCCCAGAAGAATTCCATCCTCATGCCACTTATAGATCCATGTCAAGCCACAGAGTGGAAGTGGAATATCACTTGTGAGAGAGAGAGAGAGAGAGAGAGTGGAAATACCGAATTTGTTTATACAAAACACAGTAAGTGGTAATTGTGATGGTTTAAAGAAAGAAAAGATATTAAAAACCAGTAGAGTAGCTAAACCCAATTATTTACAGTACAGTAAAAAGGGGAGATGGGTCAGGTATTTGAAAAAAAACAAGTCAGTTGCATTGAACTCACTATAATAGCTCCAGTAGGATCAATCCACCAATAGTATCGACTGGCCAGGATGACTGCTGCCAAACTGATCAAATTGGTTTTAACATCAGAAAAATGATGTTCAGCATAGGCTCTAACAATTTTATCTTTAAACCTTCGACAATAGACCGTGAGCATAAACTTCACCAAAGTTACAGATGTCATTAATCCAATTATCCATTTCACCTTCTGAGGATCCTTTTCAGGCTCGGACTGTAATCAACACATGAAATGAAGATTATATTAATCACTGATATTGTAAACGACTACAATATAGAACTTTAGAACAATCATGCTCAAGTGTATCCACCAACTCAGACTGTGATCTAACTAGGACCTCATACATTTGGGTAGTAACTCTAAACCCATGCCAAACTTTTTGTAAAGTACCAATGACTAAGGAAACATCGGAGCTCTGAGTTCTGCCACGACATCAAGAAGGGTGCTTTAAAACCTTCTCAAATCAACTTTTGTTATGATGTATCCTTGTCCTTTGCTCACCACCGTCTATATCCTTAACTTAGGTTGAAGCTAATATGATCAAAGTTGCATACCTTTGTAATGAATTGTTTAGCTGCCAGAAACAGTATTTGTAATCCAAAAGAACCAATAACAATCATTCCCTGCGACATTCCCTGCGAGTTCAATATAAATTAGTAAAATACTTGATGCATTCTAGCAAAAGTGTTGTAAAAAAAGTGTTCAAACAGAGTCTGGGCACATATGATGCGATTATTAGCTTGCCTTGGGTCCACATCCGCATAAGTATTTTATTCCAAAGTGTCTAAGCCCAAAACCAATGCGACATATTCCCAAGTGTAGATTGTTTGACCATTTTTCCATTTAATCACAAAAACAAATCAAAAATTTTATTCCAAAATTTCTATTCCTAGGTTGATATGCAGAAGCAAAAAGCCAATGGTCCCCTGCATTTTCTCAATTAACAAGTTCTGCCAAAAACCTTTATTTATTTATTTTTTTTGGCAAACTCAAAAGACTCAAAGCTCAATATTTCGATAACAAATGAGAGTCTAAAGCATAACCTGATGAATTAGGCATGCATTTATATTAATTTCAACCTTCTTGTAATAGAATAAAAGTAAAACTGTACCCTAACACCATTAAATGTTTCTTTATTGCTTTTCCTCTAGCATTTGTGGAATAAGATACAGTTGAGGCAACAACAGTAATGGTTGAAATATTTATTTCCCTCATTGATCACATTAAGGATTGCCGAAATGACAAAAAGGAAAGCATGCAACCTTCAGTTACAGTAATGGCCAGACAGAAAAGAGAACACTACTTTTTACTATGGCAGTAAAAATTATTAAACTGAGTCTTAAATTCAAATATAGATTAAAGTATTTCCAAATGCACCCTCACAATTGTTGGGTTGAATGACTTACCACTGGCTGCATCCGTTTCTTTCCAATTGGATACTTATGCGGGTTTGGGTTTTGCATAGCATGAGACGTAAGCCACAATATAAATCCCCACAAGAGATCAAAGAATGGATCCAAGATTGAGGCAATAATTGACAATGATTTGCTCTCAATAGAAGCAAAAACCTTTAATGCAAAGAGCACGATGTTAGCTATGTTTGTTACAAGGATAGCCATCCTCTCACGCTGCTTCATCTCATCCTGATAAAGTTTAAAATAGATTAACAAAAAAAAAAAAAATCAGTTTCTGTTTTCCGGGAAACGAGACAGATTTTACTTGAAAATAAAATTTTTTTTTTCTTTTTTTTAGCCACCCTCCAAAAAATTATTAAGAGGGAAAGACATAGAAAGAGTAACAGAGAAGGAAATGAACAAAGCAACAATTTGATTTATTCATTTAGAGTCTTATTGTGAATTACAATTGTGTATTTATAAGAGACTAACTCTGATCTAATTGGCCCATGTGGCTCAAGATGATTGGTTAACTATTTTAGCATGTGTTCTAAGAACTAGTCATGTGTTAAGTGTGATAAGTGTGCTCAATCCTTAACTAACTAACTAAATAATTGAAAAGATGAAATTACAACAATTATTAGAAGATTACAAGAATCATATCAATATGCCTATAACATAATTTGGGGTTTCTAACATTTCTCTCCCCTTCAAAACACCTTGCCCACAATGTGGTGTTATTGAGTAGCATCTTCATGAGGGGTGGTCAGCAACCTATGAAGCACAAACACAGATATGGGCACAGGTATGGGAACATATATGACACAGTAACACGGCAATTTTTGAAAAATTAAGAAATGGGAACGGTGGGGATACGTATATTAATTAATTATTTAAAATATTATTATGTATATTTTTAAATATTGTTAAGCATTTATTTTTTCATATACTGTTAAATATATCAATTCAAGAACAGTAAAGGATAATAAAGTGAATTCATGACTAATATATGATGTTTAGAAATTAGAATACAAACCAAAGAATAAGATCTAAAAGAGTAAATTAAAGATAACTAGATAAATGTTCAAGATCAAAACTAAAAAGAAGTAAGTGTCCCGCCATGTCCCGCAAATTTTTTTTTAAAAGGACAAAGCTAAGACACGGGTGCAAAAGTGTCTTAGGTGTGTCTCATGTCCAACATGAGTACGACACAGGTACAACACCCAAAATGAAATGTTCATACTTTCTAGCCGGCCACTTAACTAATATTCCAATGACATCTTGACATGTAGCCTTTTTTTTAAATAAATTTTTTAGGGTGCTCATATGTTTTTTTTCTCATCAATTTGGTTTTTTATTATTATTATTATTTTTTATATATAAATAAAAAATTTGGGTTAATTTCTTGTGCTCTTTATTTTTTTTTTTTAATGAAGTGTCCATCTATACACAATTTTTTTTTTAAAGTATAATGTTTTACTTTTTATTTTATTTAATAGGGACATGATGATAAATTTATACAAACTCTATTTTCAATCTTCTCATTTTTCTTCTCAAACAAACAAAAAAGTCTTCCATCCCTCCATTTTTCCACCCTCCTAACTAAATACAAATGAGACAAACTAAAATATTTTCTATCCTCCTACTTTTCCATCATCCCAACAAAATGGATCCTTAGATTAGGCGGTTATGCTTTGTTGTATGTATAAATAGCAGCGTCAATGTATTTATCATGTATGCTCTCATTTTTTGTTAATTAACAAGATCGAGCAATTCTATTTTGTTCTTCTTGAGAAAGAGAGAAATTTGTTAAAAACCAATCTTGTAGGCTACATAAAACTCCATCCAATTTGTGCAGAATCCCGATACCTCTGCTTCTTGAACCCATTTCTACGCCTCTCCTTCCATGTGATAAGAGGACGGCTTGAAATGTGGTAAAGTGTTGTCAAGAGTAAAGGATTTATAGACTTTGAGAAGACATGTAAAAGGATCTCAACCTTTGATTTTGGTAAATGCATGGAACTTTGATGCAATGCAACAGATTTGGTCATCTCAAGATCAATGGATTTGATTTCACTTGTTATGAAATCAGTGGTTCCTAATAGGGATGAATGGAAATTGTTAGGAAATCAGTGGTTCCTAATAAGGGGAACTGGAAACTTTTATCAAATAGGTTCACGAGGAGACAAATGTGTCATGGAGGAAGAAATATGAATACAAATAGTAGTCAGTCAATTTATTTTATACAATCAAACTCAGAAATTTCCTTCTTGTTTTATTCCAAAATTTTCCATTTGACAACACTATAATGAACATGCATTTAAAATCATCAAGCTAGGGAGGAATACAACTAAAACAAAAGAAAGGAGTTGGGCATGATGCCATGACCCCCATCTTGGATGAAACTTTATGAATTCGTCCTATAAACGCAGTAATGTTTGACTTTAGAAACCAGCATTAAAAGAATTTACAATTCCTACAAAATATAAAATATCACAAGAAATATATGAAAGTTTTGGGGGCCAGGGGTTGCAGAATAACCAACCTCTGCTGGATTTCCAGGAGCACAACCTGTTTCAATCATGGTCTCCATCTCAGTATACCCTTCAAGTTGCCTTTCTTGTTTCTTGTAGTAATCATCAACCTCGCATCGTTTCCATACTGCCAAAGAGTACAATTTTCACATTACATTCATCACTAATAATGGACAAGGAGGTGAATGAAAGCATCCAAAGTCATCAACTATTCATGTTTCATTTTCCAAAAGAACTAAACATCAGGTATATTAAAGAATAAGAAAACATTGATACATTATAACATATTTGTGCGTATCTCACACATTTGTACCATATTACATACATAAGGATTATGAAGAGGGCTTACCTGGGGTACGAAGAAGGCGGCACAGAGTGCAGGAGCCATGTTCAGCATCCCTTCTTTCAGACAATGCAGGGAACTCTTCCAGATTTATCCTAAATGACTTAGACGACATGTCGTTTACCTCCAATCTGAGCAACATGTCGGTTGTCTCAAATTCTGATGGCCATTCATCCTCCGGCGATAGGCTCCGTGACTCAGACGACATGTCGTTTCCCTCCGCTTCTGGTGGCAACGACATGTCGTTTCCGTCCACTCCTGGTGACAATAGAGGGTCCGATTCGCCGATAAGTGATATACCGAAAGGCCATGGAAAGACATGTCTCTTCTTTTCGCTGTTCATGTTTCCCTCTCTCTCACTCCCTCGTTCTCTAGATCTCTCTCACACACACAAAACGAAGAGAAAAGAAAAAACGGACTGCTAGGGCTGTTTGTTCTATGTTGAGCTTTTGGGTGTATTTGCTACTACAGCTCTTCTAGTGAAACTGAGAAACTCGGTAAAGGAAACTTATAAGTGGTGAAGGTTGAGTTTCTCCTTACAAAACGCGGTGAACGAAAATTGAGAAACGACGAAGAAAATAGACACTATATGAAGCTGAGAAACGCGGTAATGGAAACTTATAAGTGGTGAAGCTTTGAGTTTCTCCTTACAAAACGCGGTGAACGAAAATTGAGAAAAGACGAAGAAAATAGACAATATGAAGCTTCGTTGCAATCTCCAAGGCAGAGTAAACATAGGAGCATTCCCATTGGTGGTCTTTTTAGAGCCACAAACAACAAAACATAGGCTGCATCAAGTATTTGTTTGTAAAGCGCGTTTGCGCGTCTGGGTTTGCAACTTTCAGTGTTTTTTTTTTTTTTTTTTTTTGGCATGTTTGGATACAGTTGAAAATTAAAAATTAAAATTGAAAACTGAAAAATACTGTAGAAAAATAATTTTTAAATATATGAATAGTATCGCGGGACTTATTTTTAATGAAAAAGTTATTAAAAGTAAAAATTATGAGTCCATGAATAGTGCAAATTGTGCACTGTTCACGAGAAAAGTCAAATATTTAAGCTCAAAAGGATTTAAAAAAAAAAAAACTTAAGAAACGCAAAACGTACATTTGGAAAGCGCATTGCACACTTAGCTACATATGTTGACATGTAGCAGCACTGTTTAGGGACAATTATCACTGTTTATGCACTGTTCATGAGACCCACAACCACTTTATTCAGAAAAAAAAAAATTTTAAGTAGGTCCAGTACTATTCACACATTTAAAAATTATTTTGCTACAGTGTTTTCAGTTTTCAATTTCAGCAAAAATAAGTTGTATCTAAACAGACCAATTAATATTGTTAAAATTTCAACAAACTTGCTACAGTAAACTGCCATTATTCTCATGTTTAGTTGCAAATCACGCCAAGAAATGAGATGCCAAGGGAATCTAGATCCCCCTTTAAACCTCTCTCAATAAGAATCTGGATTCCCTTTAAAAGATGTGGATATCTAGATTCATAAACTTAAAGGAAATTGTATTTTGTATAAATTAACAATTTTAACATTTTTTCTTTATCATTTAAGCAATTGAGATAAAATATAAAACAAATCATCAATATCTTTTCTCTTGTCTTTATCTTTTCCTTCGTGTTTGTATTTTCCCTCCAAAATAACATAAACAAAATAGATAACTCTGTTAATATATTCTTTAATAAAGTTCTATTTAGATTTCACATGTGGACTTTCTAAAAAATTTCACGTGTGGGGAAAAAAAAATGTATGAAGGAGACCCTCCATTATTATCAAATATTCACTTTTGCTATTGTGTGTGTTGCTGAACAAATTATTAATAGTTTATATTTTGTTTTTCATTATTTATTTAAAGGAAGATTTTTTTATAAAGAACTTGATAATTCACATTCAAATCTAAGGATAAAATGAGAAAATAAATAATTCATTTAAGATTCCTGGAAATAAACCAAATATTATCATCTCATATTCGTAGGAATCTTAAGGGATTTCCAATGAAACCAAACATAAGAATAACTACATTTATAGGCATCTAGATTGCAAGGAATCACATTCTTAAAAATCTAGATGCCTGGAATAATATGGATTCCCCCTTACCAAATGCTTGGAATCATCAATAATTAAAAATACTAATCCCAAATCAGCGCAATGCATGAAAATTTTGACAATTTTTTAATTGAAAAATGAAAATAATAAATGAGACTTAAAATGGCTACTCTTGAACCCTTCTTAAAATGAAGTGATTATTTTCTAACAAAGTAGTTAATACAATACATTAGATTTTCTAAATTAAGTTATATATATTTTATTAGAAAGTGATTTAAATTTTGTAATTTTTTTTTTAAGGAAATATAATGAATTTTACATTCAATTATTATATAAGGAGAGATATTTTATAAATGATGTAACGTGTAGTTGTAATTTGTTTATAGTATTTCTTACAAACAATTCATCCTCTATACGTTTTGAATGACCTAAAAACGAAGCAGATATTAGTAAATTCATCTCTTATATTAGAAAAAAAATATAAGACTTTAATATCACCAGAAAAATATAATTTTATTAGAACCTACTAACATTAGCTGACAATGTAAAATAATTGTCAATAAAGTACATCTCTTTCTGCATAAACATCTCCTCCTAAAGCAGATTTCTTAAGTAGACAGAAGGGACGAAAATGGATCGAAATTTTATGCTAATGTAGCTTAATAAGAGCTAAATAATAATAAAAGCTACATTTTAGTTTTTAAATATTATATAAACATAGATTATATAAATAAGAATTTAACTTTTTTTTGCTATAAATGTAACACCCCGACCCAACTTTATAGTTAAGCTATGTGTTTGAGTAGTTAATTATTATATTAAGCCACTTCATTTTTATAATTAATAGAAGACTATTTAATAAATATATTATTTTATAATTCCTTTGAATAAGAATTGTAAATGTGGGGCCTAATAATCTAGCAATCCCGGCCCATCTTATATTCGGCCCAAGACCCATGCCGAGGATAAAGAAACGTCCGAGGAGGAGCACAGATAGCCCAAGCTGCCAGGAAACATCGCCGAGGACGATGTTGTCCTCGGCCAACCGAGACCGTTGAAAGGGCAAGTACAACATGTCAGCCATGGAAGCATGGTGGAGGAGCAAGTCCAGGATGAGCTGTCACCTCCACATTAAATGCCCACACCTAACGTCTTGGCCGCATTAATGTGGAGATGACTCCTAAACATTGTTGCCTTGGTTGCTGTAACCCACAGGAAGAATGGAAAGGCGGCTGATGGAATAAGCACTTAAGTAGCGGCCTGGTTGATCAACAAATGTAGGGCTAAGATCAATTGAAAGGGGGATATATAATGTAAAGAATCCCTCTGGAAAGAGGAGGAAAAATCTGAAATAGAGGATACTGTAGCAACCTGTATTCTCCCAGAAACCCTTGTAACCAATCATGAAGGAAGTAATAAGAACTGCAAGCTCTTGAGATAAGGGCCGAGGAGCACCATTGCGCATTTTAACCCACGTTCATGCTATTCAATCCACATGCAACCATGCCTGGCCGTTGCATCCCTCATTAGGGCCTAGTTCTTGAACTTGCTCTCCACAAATTTATTGTACCGGGCTAACTGGGTTTGAGTCCACTCTCTTAACAGCAGAAGTGCTCAAACCCGGTCCCTACAATTGGCGCCGTCTGTGGAGAGAACTTGTGCGTTAGTAAGGGAAACGATCAAGCATGGTAGGATTCGGTCCTCATCAAGCAGGCCCTCATTAACCTGAACCGGTCAAGCCCCAGCACCAGGGTAACTTCGCCAACCCTGAGACAGTCATGTGCCACAGAGACAAAACAACAACTCGGTCATACAACCAAAAAAGGTTGGGAGCAATGTGACTCAAGGGCAGAACGATGAGCAGGCCATGCAGCGGGAGATATATGACTTGAGGAGGAGGCTGCGCCATGCACAACGAAGGCGACCTCAGCCTAGCCCTGACCTACCCTCTGACAATGAGAGCGACGATGATTATAGGCAAAGATTGAGAACTCCTCCAAGTGAGACCTTCTCTCATGAAGAAGAGCACTATCGGAAACGCAAGCGTAAAAGCCCATCCCTTAGGGGCTTGGGGTACGATGCCATGAGCAGGGCATTGGATCAACTTTCCAAATCGCCCTTCACACGCCATATAAAAGGGGCTGCACTTCCTCGGCGGTTCCAACAACCAATCTTCTCCATCTATAACGGCAAAATGGACCCCGTGGAGCATGTGAGCCAGTTCAACCAGAGGATGGCCGTCCATTCTAAGAACGAGGCATTGATGTGCAAGGTTTTCCCCTCTAGCTTGGGTCCAGTGGCGATGAGGTGGTTTAACGGTTTGAGGACGGATTCCATAAGTTCGTACAGACAGCTGACCTGGGCCTTTGGCTCCCGCTTCGTTACAAACAGCATAGAGCCTCGGCCCTTGAGCGCATTACTGTCTCTGACCATGCATGATGGAGAGACTCTAAAGGCCTACTCGGGCCGATACTGGGAGGTGTACAATGAACTGGAAGGCAATTTCGATGACGTCGTCATCAGTACCTTCAAAAACGGTCTCCCAACCGGACATGGCCTAAGGAAGTCCCTGACAGGCAAGCCTACCACCAGTGTGCGCCAACTGATAGATCGGATCGATAAGTACAAATGAGTGGAGGAAGACTAGCTGCAGGGCAGAGGAAAAGAGAAGGTCATCCTTTAGGAGAGGAGGGATTCTAAGCCGGACCGATACAACAGCACTCGCCCGAGGAGGGACTTTGCGGGGCAATCTGGGGCGGCCGACACACAGGCTGTGCACACTGCATTCCGAGAACCAATACACAGGGTGCTAGAGAAAATCGAGAACGAGCCATACTTCAAGTGGCCGAATAAGATGGTAGGGAAATCCACGAAGCGCAATCAGAACCTTTATTGCAAGTACCATAAGGACCACGGACATACCACGGAGAACTGCAGGAATCTCCGGAGCTATCTGGACTAGCTGGTTCGAGAAGGAAGGCTGAAGCACCTTCTGCATCACCCCGGTGACCATCAAGGCCGAACCCATCAGGAGCCCCAGAGAGACAACGCCCTAAGGGCATCCGTAGGGATGATCAATGTAATCTTGGCTGCACCAGAAAGGACAGGCACACGCCTTTCACGAGTGTTGTCTGTAGCCCAACTGCCTGCCGAGGAGTCCCAGCTAGAGCTGAAAAGGGTCAGGAGAGATTTTCACCCGACTTTGAGCTTCTCGGAGGAAGACAAGATTGGGACCACCCAGCCCCATGATGACGCTCTAGTGATCACACTCAGAATTGGGGACTACGATGTGAGAAGAGTGATGGTGGATGGTGGCAGCGCGGCCGAGGTCATGTACCCAGACCTCTATAAGGGGCTGGGGCTAAAGCTGGAGGACTTGACACCCTACAGCTCTCCCTTGATGAGCTTCGATGGGAAACTCGTCATCCCAAAGGGCATTGTAGGAAGGCCCTAGCTTCAAACCTTAAGGGGTGTTGCCTTCTCCTTGCACCATAAGGTGAAATTCCCATCAGGGGATTAGGTTCTCGAGATCCGTGGTTGTCAGCCCACCGCAAGGCAGTGCATGGTGGTTGCCATATCACATCGGCTCGACGCACAGCCCTCGGCTACTGCTGAGGAAAGCTTATAGCAATCAAAGACCCTGGTGGCGCCTCTTGATACGGCTGCCGAGGAAGCAAAATGTGAGGATTTGGAGAAGGTGGTAATCGGTGACGATCCGGAGAAGTTCTTTAGGGTCGGAGCTCGGCTGCCTCCCAAGGAGCAGGAGGAGCTAGTTGAGTTCCTTAAAAGCAATATTGACGTGTTTGCATGGGATGCCTGTGATGCCCCAGGGATTGATCATTCTTTCATCTGTCACCACCTCAACGTCAATCTGTCCATAGTGCCCAAGAAACAGCCACCCCGGTGCCCATCGAGAGAGCGCTCTGATGTAATTAGGGAAGAGGTGAATAAGTTTAAGCGCGCATGGGCTATCAAAGAGGTCTTTTACCCTGAGTGGTTGGCCAACACTGTGGTTGTCAAGAAGAAAAGCGGAAAGTGGAGGGTCTGTGTGGACTTCACCAACCTAAATAGGGCATGTCCAAAAGACCCGTTCCCCATGCCTCGGATAGACTAGCTGGTGGATGCAATCGCGGGCCATCCTCGGATGAGCTTCCTAGACGCCTTCCAATGCTATCATCAAATACCACTAGCCCTGGAAGATCAGAAGAAAACAACCTTTGTGACACCCGTCGGGAACTACCACTACAAAGTAATGCCGTTTGGTCTGAAGAAAGCAGGGTCCACCTATCAAAGGATGATGACGAGAATGTTCGAGCCGTTGCTGGGCAAGAGCATCGAGGTCTATGTTGATGATATGGTGGTAAAAAGTAAAGTGGTTTCTGAACATTTGGGGGACCTCGGCCGCACCTTTGACGTCCTGAGAAAGCATAAGCTGCGCCTAAATGCTTCCAAATGCTCGTTTGGCGTGGGCTCTGGCAAGTTTCTGGAGGACATGATCACCCACAGGGGAATCGTGGTCGATCCTAACCAAATCAAGGCTATTCATAATCTAAAGCCTCCGTAAAACCCCAATGAGGTCCAGAAGCTTACCGGAATGATCGCAGCCCTGAATCGGTTTATTTCCAGGTCGACTGACAGGTGCAGGCCTTTCTATCTCCTATCAACAAGTGGAAGGGATTTGAGTGGTTCGAGGACTATGTCGTGGCCTTCCAGCAACTCAAGGAGTACCTATCCCAACCGCCTATCATGTCCAATCCGGAGGCCAACGAGGTCCTATATGCATACATTGCTGTAGCGCTCCATGCTGTAAGCCTGGTACTGATACGGGACGACGATGGCTTTCAAAAGCCAGTCTACTACGTTATCAAGTCGCTGCATGAAGCTGAGGTCAAGTACCTGCCTTTAGAGAAAGCCATACTGGCTGTGGTCCACTTTACACGAAAGCTCCCCCATTATTTCTAGGCTCACACAGTGGTTGTCCTAACTCGATTACCCTTGAAGTCCGTACTCTGGACCGCTGATTACACAGGAAGGATCGCCAAGTGGAACATAATTCTGGGGGCTTTCAACGTGAAATACATGCCTCGGACCTCCATAAAGGGCCAGGTTTTGGCCGATTTGGTGGCCGAGTTCGCTGAGCCAACGGTAGAGGTGGCAGCCGAGGAGAGAAGCCATAACGAAAAATCAGTTGGGGCAGTCTCCATCTCGGGGTCACCATGTTGGAAGGTATACGTTGATGGTGCGGCAAACCAGAGGGGGTCTGGAGTGGGGCTAGTCTTAGTATCTCCTGAAGAGCATGTCATAGAAAAATTCCTGAGGCTCGGGTTCTTGGCCACAAACAATGAAACCGAGTATGAGGCATTACTGCAAGAGATGGTCATGATGCAGAAGTTGGGAGGAAAGACGGTGGAGATGTTCTCGGATTCGAGATTGGTGGTAGGCCAGGTAGAGGGAGAGCTAGAGGCCAGAGATTCGAGAATGCAAGAGTACCTGAGCCAGGTCAGGTGGTTGCAGTCAAAATTTGATCTTTTCAGCTTGTCTCATATCCCCAAGAGTGGGAACACCCATGCCGATTCATTAGCCACACTCGCCACTTCCTTAGCAGGGGATCTGCCTCGAATCATACTTGTGGAGCATCTGGAATAAGCGAGTGAGGTGGCAAAGGGCGCGGTCCACATCCACCAAGTTGGGGTGGGTCCCAGCTAGATGGACCCTATAATGAGGTTCCTCAAAGATGATGCTCTACCCGAAGAGAGGTCAGAGGCTGAAAAGATACGAACGAATGCTTCTCGATTCTGGTTATCTGAGGATCACAAGTTGTATAGGCGCTCCTACTCTGGACCGTACTTGTTGTGTATTCACCCCGAGGTGTTAGAGCTACTGCTCGAAGAACTGCAAGAGGGGATCTATGGGAGTCACACAGGAGGAAGATCCCTGCTCACTGAGCCGTCACCCAAGGATATTGGTGGCCAGGAATGCAGAAGGAGGCCCTAGAGTATGTCAAGAATTGCGACTAATGCCAAAGGTTCGCCCCAAATATTCATCAGCCTAGGGGGGTCCTCAACCTTTTGTCCAGCCCATGGCCGTTTGCCTAGTGGGGCTTGGACATTGTAGGCCCTTTCCCTAAAGCACTAGGGAATAAGAGGTACCTACTGGTTGCCACGGACTACTTCACTAAGTGGGTCGAAGCCGAGCCATTGGCCAACATCAGGGATGTAGATGCTAAGAAATTCCTTTGGAGAAACATTGTCACACGATTCGGGGTCTCTCATACTCTCATTTCGGATAACGGACTCCAATTCTACAGCAAGGCCTTCAGAAGATACTATTGTGAACTTGGGATCACAAACAGGTACTCAACTCCAGCCTACCTTCAAGGAAATAGACAGGCTGAGGCTGTCAACAAGGTCATCGTCAATGGGCTTAAGAAGAGACTGGATGACGCCAAAGGAAGATGGGTAGAGGAGCTGCCGCATGTTCTGTGGACGTACCGGACCGCACCATGAAGATCAACGGGGGAGACACCTTTTGCCATGACTTATGGGGCCGAGGCTGTTATCCCCTTATAGACGAACTTCCCAACGCTAAGGATGAGCTCTTTCACTCCAGGCAGCAATGATGAACTGTTGGGGAAGAGCCCAGATCTGATTGATGAACGAAGGGAACGAGTAATGATCCAGTTGGCCTATTACCACCAAAAGCTCAAATAGGGATATGATGCCAATGTGAAGCTTAGGCCACTAACATCGGGGAACCTGGTGCTGAGGAAGGTTGTGGGGGCTGCCAAGAACCCTTCCTGGGGAAAGCTGGGGCCCAACTGGGAGGGGCCATATCGAATTACCTCGGTAGCGGGGATTGGCGCATACTACTTAGAAGACCTAGATGAAAAACCTATACCTCGTCCATGGAATGTAAACAACCTGAGGAGGTATTATTATTATTAATGAAAGCATCTTTTTTCTTGTGATTCGAATTTCAAGTCTATTATGATTATATATCTTATGTTTTGGCGGTCGCCTAAAGTACTAGACCGAATCACTTTAAGAAAAACCTGGGTACTAGACTGAACCAAGGTCTTGCATAATCCTCAAACTCAAACCTATGGGGGAACTAAACACTTCAAGACAAACTTGAGTACTAGACTGAACCAAGGTCTTGCATGGTCCACGGACTTAAACCTATGGGAAAACTAGCTACTTACAGGGGAATCTATGTGTTAGACGAAGCCGAGGTCTTACATGGTCCTCGGAGTTAGACCTCTGACGAAACTGGCTGCCCTCGGCAAAGGCATAAATAAAAACAAGTCCATGAGCATCACTCAAGGCATTCTGAAGCACATCAAACCTAACCCCTTAGCATAGTCAGCAACTAATGGCTTTCCTAAGTATTTTTTACTGTTTACAATATCTAATTCATGTGACATAGAACCGATGTTGTGGAGTTATTCCCTTAGTACTCAATCGGACAAAATAGGACCTAGTATTGAAATGGTCCAATTATCGACCGAGGCCTAAGTGGAAACTGTCACTATGGCCTTTACATTTTTTGTCTGCCAATTCAGAATGGAAAGCGTGTTGAGCTTCTAAAATTGTGAAACTAATAGTTAAAGCCCAGGTTATGTCAGTAGTAAAACTCATCACAATGATAATTAACGCATAAAGTAAAAAAGAGATGATTCATGCATTCAACTTAGAAGTAGCAGTACAACGCTTAAAAAAAAAGAAAAGAAAGGAGAAACAACAACAACAAAAGCAGGAAACAAAAGGTGAAAGCTAGCTAAGGCAGCCTAGTTCTTCGACTTAAGCTTTACTCCCCCTTAGGAGGTTGTTCGGAGGTGTCCTCGGGGTCCTCAGAGCTTTGACCTAAGGGAATCACCTGCAGAGGCATCACCATGAGAGCTGTCTCCTTGGCTGGAGGGGTAACTCTGGGAAGATCTCCCTCAGCAGGAAGAGTAGGAGAGTCAGCAGCAGGGAGTTGAGGGCCAACAGGGGGCGCTTCCAAATTACTGGTTTCCCCTTCCTTTAGCACCCTTTGATGCTCAGCCCCCTCGGCAGGCCTATCAATGGAAGTGGGGTCCTCGGCGGCATCATCCTGGCCCCCGCCTGCCGCTTCGGGCATGATATCGGCTTCAGAGGTAGTGGGGGCAGCCTCTCGAATAGCGGGAGGGTAGTACACTCTCTCGGCCCTCCTAAGGTCAGACGAGGCCTCCCATGTCTGGGAGCAATAGCGCCTGCACACCAGAGGGACTTGAGCCTTGAGGGCAACCTTAGTTTTAGCCACTCCTTCAGCAAAGGCCTCTTCCTCAGCTTGCTATTTAGAGCTCTCGGCCTCTGTTCGAACAGACTCTGCATCTGCTTTGGCTCTCAAAGCCTCATCCCTGGCGTGCTCGACAACCCCTCTGGCCCCCACCACCTCGGCCAACCTCTGCTTTAAGTCAGCGATGTGCTCCTTAGCAATTTGCAGTTGGCCCTTAGTATATTGAAGACGCCTTGTCTGGTCGGTGACCTACTTTTGAGCACCAGCCAAGCCTGACACCGCGCTATCTCTGGCCTTCGTCGCCTCCTTTAGAGCCTCCCTCGCCTTCTTAAGGTCACCCTCGGATTTGTTGAGGACCCGCGTGGCGTCCAGGTGGTTGTCAAACTCCTGCTCCAAGGCCCTGCTCTGTTTATTAGCCTCCTCTTCCAGCCTGTAAGTGGCTTGGACAGCCTGCAAATTTAAACAAACAGACGATAAGTATGGGAATCGAGGGGTAAAATCAGCAAACGCTCAAGTGGCGGATGGCTTACCATGCCCAAGTACCTCTTCATGCTGAGGATGACCTCCTGCCTTTTCAGGCCCTCCAATTGAGCCATATCGGTAGGAAGCAGTAGGGATCTCTCCAGCGCATCAGCCACATATGCGCCTTCACCGCCTCTGAAGTCCCTGAGGGAGGCATTGTCCATTAAAGGCTCCCCACGAAGCATGGGAGCAAGGAGCCATGCCTGGGCCTCGGACTGCTCAACCACCTCTCTTCCTTGGCCCGGATGCCTAGTTTTTTGCTGCTTAAGAGGGCGACGAGCCTCAGCCTCCTCTGGGGAAAAGCGAGTCCTTTCAGCTCCCATAGGCCCTTTGCCCTTAGAGTCCTTCTTACGCTTGGGATTAGCAAGCTCCAGCCTCGGTGGCAAACTCGGCTGAGGTGGAGGAGGTGGAAGCTTAGACTGGGCAGAAGACGACCTAGTCCGAACAGACTGAGACTTGGATGGCAAAGGAGGAAGCTTGGGTTGGGACTTCCCTGGCTCGTCCCTCCCTGGCTGACCCTCAAGTAGGACAAATAGGCTGGTCTGGGGTTGCCTCTTGAAACCCATCTCGGCCTGGGGAGAAGTCTTCACAGAGAAAAGGTTCGCCTCGATCAAATTAGGGTCGCCTAGGTCACCAGAGCGATCCTCGGACGTGTGGACTTGGTCAAATGCACCAAATTCGTCCTCGGATGAACCCAAATCAGTGACTTCTTCCTCTCCTCCTAGCACTTCTCCCTCGACTTCCGCAACTTGGGTGGAAGTAGAGGGTCCTGCCAACGGAGTACCTTCAGGAAACAAAAATCCTTGCTCTACTATAGTTATCTCACAAAGCCGTGGATCACCGGCTTTGATCACGTGCTTCGGGGCAGAGAACGACTTCTGGATCGGATCATACCTGAGGATCTTGTGAGCAGCCCTAACTTGATCGTCGCCCTCGTTCATGAAAATCTCCGCCCTGAGAACAGCTTCCAAATCCTCCTTGTTGACTAGGTTAAAATGACATTCGAAGGCACGCGGATCTGCAGAAAGAAAAACAAACTCCTGTCATCAACCGAGCAAAGCAGACTTACAACAAAAAAGAAAAAGGCTAGACCCTCTCCTACTCTGAGTACCCCACTTGGTGTCCCCTCCTCCATCGGATAGTGAAAGCCATCGTGCCACTCCCCGGACACGATGAGAAAGTCTTTGTTCAGACCCTTACTAGACTCGGGAAGACACTGGATGAACCGGACCTTATCGTCCCTCGTCTTCATGTAGTAAGACTTACCCTTTAATCGCTGGAGGTTGTAGCACCAATTTACATCATGATGGGTTAACCTTAACCCCATCCTCTCATTTAAGGCGTCCACACAACCCAAGATCCTGAACACGTTGGTGGCGCACTGAGTGGGGGCCAATCTAAAGTACCTAAGGTAGCCCCTCATTACCGACCCCATGGGGATCCTCATACCGCCTTCAAGGAAGGCGATCTTGGGAATGACGACCTCCCCCTCCTTCCTTTGAGTGTGCCATTCCCCTTCCGCACAGTACCTCAAGCCCACGTTGCCGGGTATCCTACAATCGGTAATGAATTTCTCTATCGCCTCTTCAGACTCAACTAATTTCTTAAATCTACCCATCCCTAACAACGATAAAAGACTCAGGAAAAGGCCAGGGAAAGAAAGGAGTCAGAGAAGAAGTCTTGAGCTAGAGAGAAGAAGACTTACAGAAATGAGGAAAAGCTCCTCGGACAGGCCTTTTGTTGCTGGAAAAGGCGTGGGTGTAGTTGGAGATTTGACCGAATTCAGTGAACGCGTGTGAGAGCTCTTGAAATGCCAAAGTGGAAACGCAATCGGTTTGAATGGGTATTTATATCCCCAACTAAAAATAACCGCGTGAGTTTCCCCTCCCATAAAGTTGGAGAAAGCCTAGCTGTTGGATTAGCATCACATCGTTGAATGTGGGGTGCACAGAGCCGTCAGAATTTAATGAGGGCACACTCCGTGTACCGAGGCGCCAGGAACGTGCCTTGGACAGACGAAGGGACTCTGGCGCTAACGGAAGACAAGACGTGACAAGCCATAACAAGGGCCCGAGGACATCAAAATCCTCCTTCCTGTCCGAGGAACCGGACAGCAGGATTTCAAGGGGCTATTTTGGGGCCTAATAATCTAGCAATCCCGGCCCATCTTATATCCGACCCAAGGCCCATGCCGAGGATAAAGAAACGTCCGAGGAGGAGCACAGATAGCCCAAGCTGCTAGGAAACATCGCCAAAGACAATGTTGTCCTTGGCCAGCCGAGACCGTTGAAAGGGCAAGTACAATGTGTCAGCCATGGAAGCATGGTGGAGGAGCAAGTCTAGGATGAACTGTCATCTCCACATTAAATACTCACACCTAACATCCTGGCCGCATTAATGAAGAGATGACCCTTGAACAGTGTCGCCTTGGTTGCTGCAACCCATAGGAAGAATGGAAAGGCAGCTGATGGGACAAGCACTCAAGTAGCAGCCTGGTTGATCAACAAATGTAGGGCTAAGATCAATTGAGAGGGGGATATATAATGTAAAGAATCCCTCTGAAAAGAGGAGGAAAAATCTGAAATAGAGGATACTGTAGCAACCTGTATTCTCCCAAAAACCCTTGTAACCAATCATGAAGGAAGTAATAAGAACTGCAAGCTCCTGAGATAAGGGCTGAGGAGCACCATTGCGCATTTTAACCCACGTTCATGCTATTCAATCCACATGCAACCATGCCTGGCCATTGCATCCCTCATTAGGGCCTAGTTCTTGAACCTGCTCTCTACAAATTCATTGTACCGGGCTAATTGGGCTTGAGTCCACTCTCTCAACAGCAGTAGTGCTCAAACTCGGTCCCTACAGTAAAGATTATAAATAATTAATGGCTAGTTGTATTCAAAGTTTTGAAACTTGAACCGAACCATATGGTCCGACTAGGTTAACCAGGAACCGCTTCTTGAAACAGTTCTTTAAACACAAAAAACCAGAAATTATATTTTTATTGTGAACCTCTCGAGCCACGGTCAAACCACACGGTTTTCTGAACTGGACATGGGTTTTCTGGTTTCTTCCTCAGAAAATTTCTTCGTGAAGAGTAGTTTCAGGTTGGCCGGATATATTCTTTATGAAGAATGAGTGAGACGGGGATAGAGAGAGGGAAAGTGAGTAAAGGATGAAGATGTGAAAGAGAGACTTACCTTCAGATTTGTTATAATTTGCTTGAGAACTGAGGAAGACCGAAGATGAGAGATTGAGAAGTAAAGAAGAGAAAGACACAAAATTTCAAACATGAGAAGTAGGTGCTAGAAAGAAAAGTAAAAGAGTAGAAGAAGTTATCAGATTGTTTGGGAAATGTGATTGTGGGAATGAGTTGTCCTTTTTATTATTATTTAAAATTGTTTTTAAACTTAAAAGTTAGAATGGCAAGCCCAAGACTTGGCTGGGTGACGTGCTCAAAGATAAATCTCATGAGTTGACAATTTTTTTTAAAAACAAAATAGACATTTTTTTTTTATATAATATTAATATCTTATTTAGTTGAAACTATTATATAAAAAAAAAGTAAGTAAAACATGCCTATCAAGTATTTTAATACTATTTTGTATTTCTCGTTATAACTTATACTTGAATTGTTAATTATAATTGTAATGTATTGTTTTATGCTTTATCATATATTATTTTTTTTCTTATTTAAAAGTTGTAATAATGTATTTGAAAATTATTTAATTTTTTCATGTTTTTTAAATTTATATTGCTCAATTTTTTTTAAAAAATTATCTATTATTTGTATTTTATATAATTATTAAATGATTTATGACATCATCACAGTTCGACCTCGGTTGAATCTCGGTCCGACCTTAAAAATCTTGAACCTTTTTTTTTTTTTTTTTTTTTTTTTTTTTTTTTTTTTTTTTTTTTCGGTTATATGAATGGTCCGGGTTTCAAAACCATGGTTGTATTATGTACACACACACACACACAATAAGTATGTACAAAACTTTTAAGTTATTAGATATATAGATGTTGGGGTTTAACTAAGTGTACAAAGGTAAGGGTTTATATGCAAAGTTATTTTATTATTTGGGCCTATCTAGAATATAAGGTTGTGGAGGGGTGGTAAGTATATTTTGAAAAGTGGTAAGGGTGAGTCATCAGCCCATTTTCCCCTTAGCATACACATGCCCCACCCAAGTTATTTTCCTTGACTTCTTGGTTGTACCAGAAACTTCCTTGGTCCTTCTTTCTTTGCTCATTTGTTTTCTTTTTTCTTTGTTCTTATTGGTAGCACCTTATCCCTTCTTTGACTTTCTCAAAGAAACTAGAAGACTCAAGAAACTCTCTCCCTCTTTCATACCTACGGGTTCAACACCAAAAGAAAGAAAAACTCTCAACTCTTCTCTCCCTCTCACACCTACAGGTCCAGCAGCAAGGAAAAAGGTTTCTTTCAATTCTTCTCAAGTTTTTGTTCCCAATTTAAAACTAGAGTGATTCTAGCTCTATCACTCCAAGAACCGTGCCTAGGATAAGGGGAAAATCTAATTCTTTTATCTATTGTTCATTTTAAACTTAAGTGATGGTTATATGATTTTGTATACAGGTGTGTGTTGGATTCTAGAGATTATTGATTGCCTAAATCCGAATTGAATCATTGCTATGCTTGCTTGTGCTCCTAGATGATAGACTAAGATAAAATCTGTTATAGGTAAGTGTTACATGAGTAAAATAGCTAGATTAACTTTATGGAATTGTTAATTGAGGTGTTGAATGTGTAGTTGATTCAGTAATTGAAGCTTGTTAAGAGTTAGTTCATGAACTTGCTAAGAGTTGCATTCATTGGTTAACCTGTTTGGTCATTATAAATCCTGTATTTTTCTAGGACAGCTATGAGTAAAAGGTTTATTGGAGATTATTATATAATATGTATAGTGTGTGTGTACTAAATTTCATATGAAAATGCTATTGTTTCATAATTGTTTGTAAATTTACAAGAAAATGTTGCAAAACTGTCACTGTGATAGATTCTGTGTTTACACATAATAAATTATATATTAAATTGTATACAGTGAATTAGAGGCTAGGAGTAGTTCTTATGAATGCTAAGACACATATGGTTCTAATGGAAGTGGTCTCACAGCCATTGGATCAATATAAAAATAATGGTTTAATTTATAAATTGCATGAAATTCTGTTAGGATAGATTTGAATATGTTGCCTTGTATGATTTTTAGTAAATCATGGTTTTATGCCTTGGCCCTGAAATTATATGGAATTTACTAGACATCCAGAGGAGTGGCTCTGTAAAATTGCATGAAGATTGGATGTATTTAGATAGCCCATTTGTATTTTACAAATGAGGCATATGCTGCTGAAATGAGCAGTAAACAATAAATGATAACTCTGACTTGGAGGATTTAATTCTAAAGTTAGGATGAATGTTTTGAGCTATAATTTAATATGCTTATCTTTCTTTTAGTATGTCTAGATCATATATTTATTTTGTATAACTTGGTTCAAGGTTTAGTACTCTAAAGGAGGGGTTCTAAACCATTCAACTATTGTTTTTATGAAACTGTTTTGTTCATGCTGTATGTTGCATTGTGTAAGTTTATGCATGCACCATTGTTTCCGATCTCAAACATATTCTGAATTGATTTTAAAAGTTGTTTGACATGATCTGAATATGAACATTAAAATAGTGGTTTCTCTATGATTTGGCGCATCATGTTGTTTGATGAATGTATTTTGTGTTTGGGGAACCTCGTTGAGGTGAGATTAGGATTTTCTTGATTTTAAGAGATAGACTTTGAGATGAATGTGTAAGTTTATGATAAGGAATAATTGATAGTAATAAGTTTTGATATTTGGTTTAGGTGTTACCAGCCCCCATATAGGTCGGACCTCCTTCGACTGTAGGCTTTTGGTTTATCTGCTTTCAGGTAAGGGATAAGTTATATGAGTATTTGGTAAGTCGTGAGGTTATTTTAAAGTGTATTATACATTAAAAAGTTTTTTATTAGAGATATGTCATATAATCGTGTTTTAGACAAAGATATGTTCATGAGTTCTCGAAACCTTATGTATATGATTTATGCAGATGCTATTACTAATTCCACGAACATGATGTTTAAAGAAAACAACGGAAATGCTTTTATTATGAAATGTTATGCAAACTATGAATTGCAGTATGATGTATAAGTACGAAATGTTTTCGGGTTATGTTCTCTGGTAATCTGAACTCAATCAAAGTATGTATTGAGGATGACGGTTTGTCTGCGCTCAATCAAAGTATGTATTGAGGATGGCGATTCGTCCGCACTTGATTAAAGTATGTATTGAGGATGGCGGTTTGTCCACGCTCATAAGTACAGACTTATTAGATATGGACTAACTAATATTCTAAGAACAACTATGTTATTTTATTGATCATGAGATAATGATTTTGTTTAAATGCATTATGAAAAGTTGAAAGTTCTCATGAAAAGAAGTTTCTGATGAAAAGAAAAGCTGTTCTTTAAAGATAAAAGTTTCGAAAATTCTATTGTGCTTTAAAGATAAAGAATATGATGAAAATGTTTTAGTGTTCTATATGGATAAAGCTTCTAATGAAAGTACAATTTTATGTTAAGAAGTTATCAGATATCTGTTTTTTTTTTTTTTTTTTTTTTTTTTTTTTAATGAAACGTTAAGTTTTATGGCCATGAAAGTTATCATATTTTATGAGAAGAAGTTTATAAAGAAAAGTTCTCTAATTTGGCAAGATGTTTCTAGTTTAAGACAAAGTTACCCATTTATCTGATTTAAGTTAAAATGATTATTTTGTAACGAGAATACATACATACATATATATATATATATATATATATATGTATATGATTTTAAATAATTAATATTATATTTGGTGACTTTGTAAGAAATAAAAGAAATTCAATTCGAAAGGTTTTGGTAAAATTATTCTAATAAGAAAAGGGAGAAGAATTATTTTCCTAAGAAGAGAGTATAAGTTATTATTATAAATAGTATAAAATACTATGCATGAAAAGATATTCTCCTATCTGAATATTTATAAAATGAAATGATTTGATTTACATGCATTTTTATTAAATTCTTATGTATCTTACCCTTACTGAGATGTGTAGCTTACCCTTTCCACTCTTTCAGTCAACATGTTTTATTTTGGAGCAGAGGGAGTCTTAGTCGAGTTTTGGAAGGAGCTGGTTTTAATTTTAAAAGTATAGATCACAAATTAGTAATTTGATGTTTAGCTTTATATTATTGTATATTTTAGGATCTAAAGAGAGTTGTGTACCTTAAAGTATTAAGAGATGTATTATATGAAATTTAGAATTTGAGTAACTGATAGATTATGTTAATCTTTGAGTACAGTGTAGATGCTCTGAATATCAAGTGATAAGTTATATCAAGAAGCAAAGAAACAAGAATAAAAAGAAAGAGGGAAGCTTTTGTAAAAGTATTGTAAAAGTTAAGTTTGTTCTTATTAATATCAGGTTTAAACTTGATATTAGCATGCCAGTCATGGTCATAAATTTGGGTATCGGGTTTGGGACGTAACAGTAAATGTATTATATTAAGTATATACTTGTATTTTGAACAATTGATAAAATAACACCGCACACTCTTAACGCGATGGTCACTCTATAAGTATAAGTGTTTGTGGGTGTGACAGAGTAATAGCCAACGTTCAAGTCTCTAAGAGGGAGTTTCACATACATATATACTTGAATTAAGTTAGATTAGGTTCGAGTATAATTTTAAAATGTATAATAAAAAAATATATAGTTTTTAAAAACAGTAAATAGAAGCTATTAAAAAAAAAAATCTAGCTTATAAACTAGTCTCAAACATACATGTTGTGAGCCCTCTTGATAAAATATATAAAATATGGATCATAGGATTATTTTATATAATAAAAATAATGTTGATGTGGCATGAATTTTCCATTAAAATTACGTTAGGTGAACCAAAAAAAAAAAAAAAAAAATCTAAATTATTTTCAGAATCGCAATCATATAATTATAAATGAAAAAGTTTTCTGAAATTGTACAGAAAACCTCCTACTAGACCCTGGACTGTAAAGTGTAAACTCAATTCCAAATTTCCCATATTCAAAAGCAATTAAATAGGATGTTATTGTCGGATTGGACCAATTTATTAGTTGTGTTTCTTACAAGGCCCCACTTTAGAACCTGTTCATAGACACGCTATACTCATGGCCAATCCAACTTTTTGCATAATTTATGGTATTTCATTGTCACAAGGTAAGTAGTTCAGGATGTGAATTGAATTCCATCTTATGCTGTTGTGCACGGTATTGCGGGTTAAACTTATTGAATCAATCCAATTAAGCTTTTGCGATTCCTTTTGGACTTTCTGGAGCTTTTGATGGAGTCTAGGAGTTTCGTTGTTTGCTTTTATTAATTTATCTTTCCCATTCAAACTCAGATTTCAAGATTTGTTGCAAGAATCCTCGTGCTTGCTGGACATTTTTTTTTAGTTTGCTATAGATCTATTGGTCCAAACTATTGATCGAATATGCTAACAAACAACCTAATATACTCTAAGGCCTTGCACAGTTTTAGAAAGTCGAGAACTTCATAAAGCCATGCACTCTTTCCAACCTTTTCCATCTAAGGAGTGTATAAATTAAGACTTATTCATCTCTCTATATCAAACTCTTCATTGGACTATTAAGCCATTTCGAGACTTCTAGTAGTATTGATCGACCAACCCATAAGAAGAGATTCATAAAGATAAGTTAAGCCAAACGGTGTCGTTTCTCATTAATCCCAACGGTGTTGTTTCTGTGATATCAGTTATTGAAGGAGTTTGTTATCTCACGTGTGGTAGTCTATTATTGCACGTGTGAGGTGGTTGTAACAGATTCCATTAGGCTTCTCTCTTCCTCCATTATCTGGTGTATCAAAATATATATATATATATATATATATTCACTTGTATCCATAGATAGTATAGTACTCTTTGATGATAATAATACTTGATATTCCCATAAAAAATTAAATAAATAATACTTGATATTCTTCAGTTCTTTTCTACCTCTGTTTTTCTTTCTAATTGGTTGATATAGTAACAGTGAGATTGAGAGAGTTTTATCTGTGGGATTGAGAGTGCTTTTAATGTCTTGAGCATGCTTTGTCAACTAGTGAGCTGGTTGATTACCATTCCCACAAACATGTGATACTTCAAACCTACGAAGTCCTTAAGATAAACAAAAAATACCATATACAACTGAAACATAATGCTTAAATGCCTAAAGCTCTAGGCGGAATTAGCGAATACATTGTTTAGGATAATATTTGTGAAGTTACTCCACTCGGTCGGTCGCTAGGTATTATATTACCGATCTATAGTAAGTTCATGACGACCTAGTACAAAGTTCCAAAATAACCCAAGTTCAGTATATTGCAATTTTCATCTTTATTCATTAATTCCCCACATTTGTTTAGTTCCCTATTTTTTTAAAATTGAAAATTTTGGAATCAAATACCCATCATAACCATTGTAAGGTAAGGATTATAAGGTACACAATTGAAATCAAATAAATAAATAGAGTGAGTAGGCGTTTCTGTACGATCAACCATCAATGTATAATCAGAAGGTTATATCATTTGTAAAGAAATGTGATGGATGGATCGTCATAAAAGAATAAAATAGAAAGGATTGGAGGAAAGGAATAAGTTAAAAGTTATCAAAGTTGATATCTTCGAACTTACAAAGAAATTTCCTACCAATAAAGCAAATTCCACGTAGAATACTCCAAAAAGGTTCGGTGTATAAAGTTAGGTTCGGTGTATAAAGTTTTCTTTTTTCTTGAGAAACGGTGTATAAAGTGTTTATTCTTTTCCTCATTTATTCTACCATATTCAACATGGTACATTAAAGTTAATATTTAATACAGTATCAAAGCCAAACTTTGTTCTTGACCTTTAAAACCGCAGCCTCCAACTTCAGATCTGTACTCCACGCTTGTTAACCTCTACCAAATCCAACAAGATTCCAACCATATCTGCTGCTGCCTTCACGCCTCCACAAATCCTCCCATGCAGCCACCATCGCTACCTCCCCGCCGATAAAGTCCCTTAGTCGTCGTAGATCACCCTCATAACCAAAAAATTCGGCCTCTTTACAACGTCTCACGTGCCCCCCACACTCCTCCAGAGGTTTGGGACGTGCCACTGCAGGATTCATGCGCTTCCACGCGCCTTCAACTGCCTTCACACGCTGCGATGCGCCAATCCTTCATGCTCACGCACATTTCTGGATCAATGCCATCATTGTGACGTCATCTATGCCACATCATCTGCACCACGCAAGCCTCACCATGTCAGCTCTACGTCATCCATCCGTGAAATTGTGTAATCCTTTTAGAAGTAGCAAGTAAGCTTCTTGTTTTGACCATTGGAACTTTAGTTGACGAAAAAGATCTTGGTGGTGAGGACTTTACTGGGCATTTAGGTTACATTGGACCCACATGATGATGAATGGTGAGCATTTGAACTTTACCTGTAAGAGCATCCACATTAGTGGATACAAAATCTTATATAATAGAAAAAGACATCACTTTTACACATTTTACCTCAAAAATGCTTCATATCAAAGCTTCTAAAAATGTGTAAAGATATGTATATTTATACACTTGCTACAGTAACTGTGTATATTTATATGGTTACTGTAGCTCTTCCATTTATTATTTTATTAATTTCACGTTCGCACTTTTTTTTTTCTCTTTTCTGTGCACAACGAACTCAATAACTTCTCCTCTCCTCATCTTCTTTGTCCTCAGATGCACACAAACACACCCACACCCACACACAAACACATCCACACAGACAAATCAACACAGATATACACAAACACACCCACACACAAACAAACCCACACGGACAAACCAACAAAGAGACAGATCGATTCTTGATCGGAATGATGGGTGCTTGTGGAATGATTGGTGCTTGTGGGTCTTGCTTGATCAGTGCTTGTGGGTCTTGTTTGATCGGAGCTCATGGGTCTTGCTTGATCGGAGCTCGTGGGTCTTGCTTGATCTGTGCTTAACCGAGTTGATCGGAACTCGTGGGTCTTACTTGATCGGAGCTTGTGGGTCTTGCTTGATTAGAGCTAGGGAGATTTGACCGAGATGGGTCTTGCCTGATCGGAGCTAGGGAGATATGACCGAGAGGGTGTGGATTAGATCGAGAGGGAGAGTTGTTCAGAAAAAATGGGTATAAAGATGGGTATAGATAGAGAGCAACAAATCAGAAAAAATGGGTAGGGAGAGAGAGAGAGCACACGTGTGTAAAGGGGATAGTTGAGAGAAATAAAAAAAAATTTGAGAAAATCGATTATTTAAATAAAATAGATTGTAGAATAGATGGACTGATGTGGAGTATTTTGAGAAGTGGGTATGTAAAATAGAACAGGTATGTTTTTAGTGTAAAATAGACGGAAAATTATAGCCGAACTGATGTGAATGCTCTAATGGTGATGGGGATCTTTCAACTTTTGGATAACATGTAATACTAAAATCTTGGTAAAGATATTTGGAGTTAAAGACCATTTTCAAGCTTGTTATTAACTCTCTAGAACCTCTTCAATATGTCACAAGTTGTTACTTAGTCTTACATATGTTAGAAGAGTGGTGTTTATTACACAGAAACTTTCTCTCAAACTTATGTCTCTCAAGTTCTAAAGTTAATAGGACAAGGGCAAAACTTAGGTACAATACTTAGGTGTTGTTCCTTAAGTTCTCATCTTAAGATTCGGCCATGTGAATTTTTTCACATGGGATGAAAGTGTATTTTTTAGTTAAGTAGCCACATGGCTGAATCTTAAAAGGAGAACCTAAGAAACAGTACCTAAGGTACTGTATCTAAGTTTTGTCCATAGGAAAATTTATATGGCTGTTTGAAGTCGTGACTTCAGTTCATTTCTCGCATGTGTAAGATTGAGTGAAAGAGTGTGTGATAGCATTTACCAGCATATGTTTCTCAAGTTTTAAAGATAATAAAAAAATATGTATGGCCCCTTGTGGGGTTAGTCAAGCTAGTTAGGCCCTAAAAAGTATCCAGAGATCATCAGGCCCTAATAATTTGTCTTTAACAAAGTTTGGCAACAAACTTAGTCGTTACCATTTTTCTAAAAAAAAAAAAAAGAAAAAAAATTACTTGTTGCCTATACTTGACAAATCTATCTTTGGATTACATTTTTTTTTCCTTATAAACTCTATGCTTACAAAATTTTCAAAAAATCAAAGACTAATAGCTATGTAATCAATTGAATGTTTAAATTTCAAATCTTTATAGTAAAAATTATGAACAAAAAATAAGTTTATAGATCAAATAGTAAATAATATCCGATTGACACGAAATTTGACGCGCGTGCTAAGAACATGAAAATCTATTATTAGATTTTCAAAATATGTAATCATATTAATTTTTTTAAATATATATATATATATATATAACCGAAGCCTCTGAAACTCTCACAATTTTCCATGTCAACACAATATTTAAATAAAATTTTCATTTTTATTTAAATAAAATTATTTTTGTTAGTCCAAACTTAATAAGGAGTAAAACTCTATCTCTCTAACAAAGTCCAACTTAGGCTATGTTTGTTTTGGCTTCAAACTAATTTCAGAAATGCTTTTCCATAAAATAGGCTGTTTGGTTGGTCCGAAAAATTGGGTCAAACTGAAAATATTTTCAGTGTTGACCGTAAAATAAAGGACCCAAGGCGTAAAACAATTTCTGTTCTCATTTTCACTTCAAACAATTTCCGTCTGAGCTCTCTCACACGCACTCGAAGCAGCAAGTGCTCTCCAAGCTCAGTCACACCGAGCTCCACCATCTCCCTCACGCCAAATGCTCAAGATCCTCTCCTTCACGCAGCCTATCCTCTCCACGCATTGTGAGTTTCCCTTTTCCATTTCTCAGTCCGATCCACATAGCTCATTTCTTAGTCCGATCCCCAAAATTTCTCAGTCCGATCCACCCTCATTTCTCAGTCCGATCCACCCTCTCATCACTTCATTTCTTAGTTCAATCCACACAGCTCCGATCCACACACCAAAAATATAGAGAATGAAAAAGCATACCCACCCTCAAACCCATAAACAACCCAACCTTCATCCCTCCCTCATCTCTTTTTGAACCCCAACTCCATAGCAGTCTTGTCTCTATGCCTCTATCATCTTGCTCTCTTAGTACTGGGCTAAGCCATGGCTGAGACCCATTGGCCTTCCACCACCAGCAACCACGTCGCACGAGAGGTCCACCACCGCTGAAGCCACTAGTGCCATTTATTTCTCCTTTTGTCCCTTTTTATTTTCCCCTTATTTAGCTTCTTTATTATTGTAGGGTAAATTTTTGTAGCCCAAGCCCACAAGATATAGAGTATGAGCCCTATGAACCCCAGACAATGAATTTGTAGAGCGTGGGTGAAAGAACTGGGCTGGATATAAATTAAATAAGAGTTGGTTATGGTATTTGCAAATAAACTAACATGCAATTACGTTAAGGCAAGAGCAGACATGAATATCCGAAGAGGTATTCTATTGAATGGAATTAGGTTACAAGTTTCAGAGCTACAGTAAATTTTTTTTCTTCTTCTCCCTCTTTCTTTTTTTGCCCGCCCCATTTATCAGGGACTCTTCTTCTTTATATAGCCCCCTCCCTCATCATCTCAGCCGTCTACTTGTCATCCATCTGCGTACATACTTGAGTATAGGTCACATCAAGTATCTTTTTTAGCTTTTTAGGAGTGGCGGTAGCTGAGGTTGCACTGTTCAGGGGTCTTATTCACATAAATGCGGTCAGAAAAGTTGCTGCAGTACATTAAATATGGTGGTGACAACTTTTCCTTGAGATATTTCTTCGTTCATATCATCCCCAGGTATGCCAAGAGCTTATCTTTGTCGTTGGAACTGCCAGGAAGATCATTCGGACCTTCCATACGTTTATTTGATCAAGACTATTCGTATCCGAGGAGAAAAACCTCTTTGGAAAAAAGGGGGCCTCTTCGGATTGTACTCTTCCTCCACCTCCGAGTTTATTAGCCCCAGATGAACTCTACCCAACCCGTTATCACTCTTCGGACATACAGTAATCTTAAAAACAGGACCCAGGCCAAATAGGTAGATCTGGGCTTTTACCCCCCCATAATAGCCCCTCAAAATCTTAATTTTTCCTTCGCATCCGAAGAGAAAAAGTGGGATTTTGACGTTGTCACGGAGTCAAAAGCTTGAGAACAGCCAAATATCTGAGCTGGCACGTGTGTAGGCGTAGATATAAGTGCTTCATCATTGCCGCTGTTGTTTGCATATTTCCAAAGCGCTGCATTAATTACTCCAGGGGCCGTTTTGTCTCTTGTATCCAACGATGGGGTGTTGATCCAATGGTCGTGATTCTTCCTCGAAGGTTGACGGGTCGAATCCTGCCTTTTCACCTGTCCCCCTATATAAAACCTCAGAGGCAGTCATTTCCTCTTTACTTTGCAAACTTTCAGATTATTTAGCGAACTCCAGCATTCGAATCTAGCAAGTTTCTTCCAAACATCAATCCTTGTTCTCCTTAGTGTCTGTTTCTGCGAATTCAAAGATCGTTCTCCGGTTCAGTTGGTGTAAGTTTCGACATCTTTAAACTCTCCATTTTCTTCTCGGCCAATCTTTCCAGTCTTCAAATTCTCATCCACCGGTTACCGCTCCGCACCTTCTTCTAGTTGATCAAAAAAAAGAAAAATGAGTAGATTCAAATATCTTGTCGAAAGCCCTGCCCTAATAGAGGAGTTTAAGCAGACCTACGGCATACTGCAGGGGGTAAACTTGAGGTATTGTCCTCCGGAGTGGATATTAACCGACCGAGGAGAAGGGGAGGTCATAATCCCTATGATAGCATTCATGGAAGGAGGGATGACCCTTCCTATGGATTCTGTCACCAAAAACTATCTCCGTAACCATAGGCTCTCTCCCGAGCAGTGCGCGCCTAATCTGTTTAGAATCCTATGAGCCATTGATGCCTTGAACCTTCACCTAGGATTAGGACTTACCTGGCGTGACGTGGTACATATGTACGAATGTCACAGCCAGAAGGGAGCGGGATACTATCTCAAATCCCGGTCCGATGCCATTAGGCTCGTCTCCTGCCTTCCTAAGTTCAATAAAGGAATGAAAGACGACTATTTGATCGTCTCGGGTGAGTGGCATGACGGTCTTCACTGCCCGACCCAACCAGGAGAGCCAGGTGGGACCTCTTAGACCTAGGTTTACTAATAGTAGAATTAGGATTTTCCCTTTTTGATGATGTCTTCTCTTGGTATTATTTTTTCAGGCCTTTGACCAGGTTTCTTCTTATTGTGGTGTTGACGAATAAAATTCACATTTCCCCTCGGCTCAGCCTTACGAACGTGGCCGCGCTTAACTACCTGCTGCGATCAGAGATCTTCGTAAGTGAAGACGGGCAACTGCGGTCAGTTCCTCTTATCCTTGGTTATACAGCCAAACCAACCAATTTTCAGCCAGTCGGCAACGCCATAACACAAGGAGACTACCGCCTTAACCGCATAGACGTTGGTCGGAAAGGTTTCCTCGCATCGTACGACCTTGCCCCCGTGCCACACCCAAATCCCGAGGGCGTGCCATTGCTCATTCAACCGCTTCAACAGGCTCCCCTTGAACCAGCGGCAAAAGGTGAAGGAGTTGCCTCTTCGGCTTCTTCCCTTGAGGAACAAATAGATAAGTTCAGGTTCGAAGGAGAAGTTTCCGAAAACGTTCAGGTGATACTTGACTCAGACACCGAGGAGGGAATTGACAGGCAATCAGGCATCCACCCTCTTATCCTGATAACTGCTTTCCCTGAGGATTCTTCAGAAGAGGAGGATATGGCAGATCTGAGAAGTTTAATGAAGAATAGGGGCAAAAAACTCGAGCCCAAAGGGACTAGTACATCCCAACCACCGGCGGGTCTTCCTCCTCCCTCTCCTTAGGTTCCTGATCCCAGGCTAAAGACATTGCCGGATCTAAAAAAAAAAAGGCCCCACGTTACCCTGGACGAAGTGAGGGAGGTCGCGCCTCCAAAGGGGGCCAAACAGCAAAAGGTGGTCAAAGACCAACGCAGTAAGAGGGCTTCATCCTCAGAAAGCCGAGATGAAGTCCTTATTACTGAGGTGCGCCGGGGAACTCGCACTTGGTCCCCTAGGCTGGAGCTGGATGGTGCTCCAATCCCTTGGGATGCCTCCCTTAGGAACTACAACGGAGAGAGGGCAGGTCTCGTTGCTGAGGCCTTGGAGCAGCCTCTTCTCCTCCTCCCTAGTGACATGGAGTCTTATAGGCACTTCAACCATTACGATCTCTTTCTATCCCTTAAGAGGGATCTGGCCATGGTAGATGAGCTTATCCACTTAGCTAGAGTGTTGATTTTATTGGTTTATTGCTTTTACTTTATACTGAAATCTTTTTTTTTCTTTTTCTTTTTTTATGCAGATTACTCAACAAGTTTACGTGGCCGAAGAGTGGAATAAGAAATCTTACATCGAAACCCAAGCGGAGGCCCACTCTCGATTCGAGGCTGAAAAATCTTTGGACAATTTGAAGGAGGAATATGCTCTCTTATCCGAGCAACTCAAAGATATGACCAACCAGAGGAACAGCCTCGACGCTGGCCTGAAAACCGCTGAAAGGCAGGCCGAAGAGCAGCGTAAACAGCTACACATGGCCGAAATCAACTTGGCTACTGAGAGGGAGGCAGTGAAGGGGCTCTAGGCTGAGCTCAAAAAGGCCAAGGAAGCTGCTCTACTGGCTAAAAAGAATGCCCAATTAGCCAAGGAAGCAGTAGAGGCCGAGAGACAGGCAGCATGCACGCTGGGGGTGGAGGAGACCCAACTCAGCTTTACTGAGCAGTTTACCTCGGTTGGCTGGGACTACTGTGATATCACGTGGGGCAAAGCCTTAGATGCTGCTGGGGTTCCTGCAGATTCTCCCTTGAGGCTGCCTGGGAGTATATACTATGATCCAGACATCCGTGTACTCTCAAAAACTCAAGAGCAGCCTCCAGCCAGCCAGGCCCCTCCTGCCCCTACAAAAGCAACTAAAGAGTCTGCGGGTACAAAAGAGAAAGACGAAGAACAAGTCCCAGACGTTGCTGCTGCCCAGTCCAGCCAAATAACTAATCCCCCGACTGCTCGGACGGAGACTTGATGTGACCAATAGTTTTTACTTTGTATTTATAAACAATTTAGTTCAGTCGTTTGTTTTGTTGTGTTGTTGTTGTTGTTGTTTTTTTTTTTTTTTTTTAGTAAGGGCTTGTAAACCTCTTTATTCAGATTAATGAAATCCTCTCTTTTACATTCAATATGCTTGTTGCTTAAATTGTAAATCTCGCTGTTACAGCAAACAACATAAACCATATGATTACAGTAGTAAAGGTAAACTCAAACATGATATCATGATAACAAGGCCAATAATTTAAACCAATGCCGAAGAGGGTAGGTTATGCAAGAGTTATTTAAGAAGTAATGAAGACAAGTGAGATGAAAATTTCACAGGCTTTCATGGGAGTGTGCAGAGCAAGTTTCTAGCTGAGGAGTCTAGTTATAACTTAAACGCATCCAAGGATTTCGAGCACGATAAATTCAAATACTAACAATAACTATATGAAGATGCTTTTTAAGCCAAATGATCCGGTCCGAAGACTACATTTATGATCTAATGTAAGTTTAAACATTTAGAGAGCTTGGGACCAGTGTTAACTAACCCAAATTATCTGGTCCGAGGACTACAGACATGATTGGATTTAAGTTTAAACACTTAAAGAACTTGGAACGAGTGTTAATTGACCCAAATCATCTGGTCCGAGGACTACAGGCATGGTTGGATTTAAGTTTAAACACTTAGAGAACCTGGAACGAGTGTTAACTCACCCAAATCATCTGGTCTGAGGACTACAGGCATGTTTGGATTTAAGTTTAAACACTTAGAGAACCTGGAACGAGTGTTAACTAACCCAAATCATCTGGTCCGAGGACTACATGCATGATTGGATTTAAGTTTAAACACTTAAAGAACCTGGAACGAGTGTTAACTAACCCAAATCATTTGGTTCGAGGACTACAGACATGATTGGATTTAAGTTTAAACACTTAGAGAACTTGGAACGAGTGTTAACTAACCCAAATCATCTGGTCCGAGGACTACAGGCATGATTGGATTTAAGTTTAAACACTTAGAGAACTTGGAACGAGTGTTAACTAACCCAAATCATCTAGTCCGAGGACTACAAGCATGATTAGATTTAAGTTTAAACACTTAGAGAACCTGGAATGAGTGTTAACTAACCAAATCATCTGGTCCGAGGACTACAGGCATGATTGGATTTAAGTTTAAATACTTAGAGAATCTAGAACGAGTGTTAACTAACCCAAATCATCTAGTCTGAGGACTACAGGCATGATTGGATTTAAGTTTAAACACTTAGAGAACTACTCATGTACAGAATCAGCATATTGATTAAAGAAAACGTTCGATTAATAATAGTACCTTTTGAGGTTATTTACATTCCAGGGGCGTGGTATTACATGACTATCCAGATCTTCTAAGAAATACGCCCCAATGCTAGCCCTTGAAGTAATACGATATGGCCCTTCCTAATTGGGTCCTAACTTTCCCCAAGCTGGGTTTTTTGCGGTGCTAACCACTTTCCTCAGCACCAGGTTACCAGGTTCTAGGGGCTTCAGCTTTACGTTGGCGTCGTAGCCCTGTCTGAGCTTTTGTTGGTAATAGGCTAGTCGGATCATTGCATTTTCCCTCCTTTCATCAATCAAATCTAAACTCCTCTCTAGCTGCTCATTGTTGCTGGCCGGACTGAATGACCTGGTCCTTAGTGTTGGGAATCTAGTTTCCAAAGGTATGACAGCTTCAGCTCTATAGGTCATTGAGAAGGGGGTCTCTCTGGTAGATCTGCGAGGCGTTGTTCTGTAAGCCCACAGTATGTGTGGTAATTCTTCCACCCATTTGCCTTTCGCGTCGTCCAGCCTCTTCTTTAAGCCATTCACTATGACCTTGTTGACAGCTTCTACTTGCCCATTACCCTGGGGATAAGCAGGGGTGGAGTATCTGTTTATAATTCCTAGCTCACTATAATAGCTTCTGAATGCTTTGCTATAGAACTGCAGGCCATTTTCCGAGATTAGAGTGTGAGGAATCCCAAACCGAGTGACAATATTTTTTCATATAAACTTTTGCACATCCACATCTCTGATATTGGCCAGAGGTTCAGTTTCGACCCACTTGGTGAAATAGTCTGTTCCGACCAGAAGGTATTTCTTGTTTCCTGCAGCTTTAGGGAATGGTCCCATGATATCTAAGCCCCATTGGGCGAAAGGCCATGGGCTGGATAGTGGATTAAGAGTTCTCCCTGGTTGATGAATGTTTGGGGCGAATCTCTGACACTGATCGCACTTTTTAACATACCCGAGGGCTTCTTTTTGCATGTTCGGCCACCAATAGCCTTGAGTAATAGCCCGATGAGCCAAGGACCTTCCTCTCGTATGGCTTCCACATATTCCTTCATGTAATTCCTCTAGCAGTAACTCGGCCACTTCAGGATGCATGCATAATAAATATGGTCTTGAATAGGAGCGTTTATATAATTTCTGGTCCTTAGATAGCCAGAATCTGGTCGCCTTCCTTCGAATTTTGTCAGCTTCCTCCCTTTCTTCAGGTAAGGTGTCTTCTTTCAAGAACCTAATTATGGGGTCCATCCAGCAGGGTTCGGTCCTGACTTGGTGAACCTGAGCCACGTCCCTTTTTGCCTCTGTAAGCCCATGCAAGTCCTCAACTAGGATGACTCTCGGTAAATTTTGTGCCGAGGAGGTAGCGAGCGTTTCCAAAGAGTCAGCATGTGCGTTACCATTTCTGGGGATATGCAGCAAACTGAAGGAGTCGAACTCTGATTGCAGATATTTAACTCGGCTCAAGTACCCTTGCATTCTTTCATCGTTCTCCTCGAACTCACCTTGTACTTGACCCACGACTAACCTTGAGTCCGAGAACAATTCCACGGACTTTGCTCCCATTTTTCGAACCATGGACATTCCCATCAGTAGGGCCTCGTACTCCGCCTCATTATTTGTTGCCAAGAAGTCTAGCCTCAAGGACTTTTCGATGATGATTTTTTCAGGGGACATCAACACTAGACCAACTCCAGAACCTCTTTGGTTTGCCGCGCCATTAACTTATACTTCCCAGTGGGAGGGATTTTGGTGAGAAATCATGCCAACTGATTTTTTATCCATGTCCGACATAGACGTTACTTCTTCTAGTTGTGGCTTCGTGAATTCAGCCACCAAATCCGCAAGGACCTGGCCCTTGATCGATGTGCAGGGCATATATTTGATATCGAAAGCCCCCAAGATCGTACCCCACTTAGCAATTCTCCCCGTATAGTCAGCACTTTAGAGAATAGCCCTGAGTGGGAGCTGAGTAAAAACAATGACCGTATGAGTCTGGAAATAGTGAGGTAGTTTTCGTGTACCAAGCACCACTGTTAAGATAGCCTTCTCCAGTGGCAAATAACGGATCTCGGCCTCATGCAGCGACTTACTCACGTAATAAACCGGTCTTTGCACACCACAATCTGATCGTATCAGCACCAAGCTCACCGCGTAGGGAGCTACAGCAATGTAAGCAAATAATACTTCATCTTGCTCAAGACTGGACATAATTGGTGGCTGAGCTATATAATCTTTAAGTTGCTGAAAGGCCAAAGCACATTCTTCGGTCCACTCGAATCCCTTCCACTTGTTGAGTAGAGAGAAAAAGGGCCGACACCTGTCTGCTGATCGAGAGATAAATTGATTCAGGGCAGCAGTCATTCCAGTCAGTTTCTGAACTTCCTTGGGGTTCCTAGGAGCTTGTAAATCGTTGATGGCTTTAATCTGATTGGGGTTAACCTCAATTCCCCTGTGAGTTACCATGTATCTCAAAAACTTGCCAGACCCCATGCCAAATGAGCACTTGGAAGCGTTTAGGCGGAGCTTGTACTTTCTAAGGACTTTAAAGGTACTTTCAAGGTCCTTCACATGCTCAGCAACAATCTTGCTTTTCACCACCATATCGTCTATATAGATCTCGATATTTTTGCCCAGATATGGTTCAAACATCCTCGTCATCATTCTTTGATAAGTAGACCCCGCGTTTTTCAAGCCAAATGGTATTACTTTGTAGTGGTAGTTACCAACTGGGGTGACGAAAGCAGTCTTCTCCTGGTCATCCAGAGCTAGTGGTATCTGGTGGTAGCCTTGAAAAGCGTCTAGGAAGCTCATCCGAGGGTGGCCGACAGTGGCATTCACAAGCTGATCAATTTTTGGCATGGGGAATGGATCCTTGAGACAAGCCTTATTCAAATCAGTAAAGTCTACACAGACTCGCCATTTCCCGTTTTTCTTCTTTACTACCACAGTATTCGCTAACCACTCCAGGTAGAAAACTTCTTTAATAGCTCTAGCTTGTTTGAGCTTGGCCACCTCTTCTCTTACTGCATCAGCATGCTCCCTAGATGGGCGCCGAGGAGGCTGCTTCTTGGGAATAATCAATGGGTTGACTTTAAGATGGTGGCAAATGAATTGGGGATCCACCCCTGGGGCTTCGTAAGCATTCCAGGCAAACACGTCAAGATTCCTATTGAGCAACTCTATTAGCTCTTCTTTCTCCTGAGGAGGCAGCTGAGATCCGACTTGAAAGAATTTTTCAGGATCGTCCCCAATGACAACTTTCACTAAATCTTCGCATCGAGCACCTCGTTTGAATCCTCAATGGGTAATGTCCGAGACTTTAACTGCTATAAACCTCTTTCGGCCCTGGACGAGGGCTCGGCTTCGGGCTCGTGTTGGATGACAGCCACTAAGCACTGTCTAGCTACGGACTGATCTCCTCGGATCTCATAAACCTACCCTTCAGCTGGGTACTTGACTTTCTGATGCAAAGTAGAGGAAATAGCCCCCCAGTTTATGAAGCCAAGGTCTGGCTATGATTGCTGTATAAGGTGAGTACACGTCCACAATTATAAAATCCATCTCTACCACTTAAGAGTCGGTTTGCACGCAAGCGTATCTGGCCTTTCGGGGTGACAACCCTTCCTTCAAAACTCACGAGGGGGGAATTGTATGGTGTTAAATCTTGAGGTTTTAGGCCCAGCCCCTTGTAGAGATCGGGGTACATTATCTCCACAGCACTACCCTGGTCCACCATCACCTTCTTTACATCGTATCCTCCAATTCTGAGGGTGATTACTAAAGCATCATCATGGGGCTAAACAGTCCCTATCTTGTCCTCATCCGAGAATCTTATAATCAATGGGGCATTCGACTTAGATCTCTTCGGACCATGGCCGAAATGCCCTGCCGGTGATTGGACTATTGACATAACATTTGATGGCCAAGACCCTGTTCTCCCTGGTGCAGCGAAGATGACATTAATAGTTCCCAATGGCGGTTTTGAGGAATCATGTCTTCGGGGCCCTGAACTCATCTGCCCTCCTCCGCCGCTGGAATGGTGCAGGAGGTGTCTTAGTTTACCCTCGCCGACCAGCTGATCTAAATGATCCCACAGGCTCCTACAATCGCCTGTGCTATACCCGTGGTCTTGATGATACTGGCAATAAAGATTATGATTACGCCTCTCAGGGTTTCCTACCATCTTATTCGGCCACCTGAAGAATGGCTCGTTTTTAATCTTTTCCAAAACTTGGTGCACCTACTCTTTAAATACAGTATTGACCGCTTGAGGATTGGTCGATCCTGATTGCCCAACGAAATCTCTATACGGTTTACTGCTATTGTAACGATCCGACCGGAAATCCCTCCTCTCCTAGGGGGTAGCTTTGTCCTTTCCCTTCCATTGCTGCTGATCTTCCTCAACTTTTTTAAATTTTTCTATACGGTCCATGAGCTGACGCATGTTAGTGACTGGTTTGCCAAACAAGGAGGTCCTTAAACCATGGTCAGTAGGGAGACCGAGCTTGAATGTGTTGAGAGCCATTGCATCGGAGTTGCCCTCCATATCATTAAACATCTCCCAGTACCTATCCGAATACGCCTTCAGAGTCTCACCCTCTTGCATGCTCAGGGACAATAGTGAAGACAGGGGCCTGGCTACTCTTCGGCATGTGACAAAGCGTGAACCAAATGCCTGGGTGAGCTCTTTGAAGGAATTAATGGAGTCTGCCTTCAAGCTGTCAAACCACCTCATTGCCACCGGCCCCAGACTGGAGGGGAAAACCTTACACATCAGGGCTTCGTCTTTGGAGTAGACAGCCATCCTTTAGTTAAAGTGGCTCACGTGTTCCACCGGGTCTGTTTTACCATTGTAGATGGTAAAAGTTGGCTAGTTAAAACGGCGGGGGAGTCTCGCTTCCTCAATTCTGCGAGTAAAAGGTGACCGAGAGATTTGATTCAAGGCCCTACTCATAGCATCATTCCCTACGCCTCCGCGTGATGGGCCTCTATATTGCTTCTTGCGATGAGACTCCTCTTCATAGGAAAAGGATTCACTAGCCGGTATCTAAGATTTCTGCTGATAAGTGACGTCTTGCTCGTCGTCGGAATCTTCATCAGAATTCGAGGAAATCCGTTTCCTCTTTGCATGGCGCAACTTCCTCTTCAGTTTTTCAACCTCTAGTTGCAAGTCCCGGTTCTTCACTGCATGGGACACGTGACTCCTGCCATGTGACTGGCTTTGGCCAGTATGCATAGTATGCACACTACCCTCACGATCTTGTCTTCTCTCCAAGTTAAGGAAAGGGTCAGCATGTTCGGATGCCCTAGATTCTGCTTCTTGTTGACTTCCTTCTGCCATCACCAACGGTTGTTTTCACCCCTGCACAAGCTCTTCCCACAGACGGCGCCAATTGTAGGGTAAATTTTTGTAGTCCAAGCCCACAAGATATGGAGTATGAGCCCTATGAACCCCAGACAATGAATTTGTAGAGCGTGGGTGAAAGAACTGGGCTGGATATGAATTAAACAAGAGTTGATTATGGTATTTGCAAATAAACTAACATGCAATCACGTTAACGCAAGAGCAGACATGAATATTCAAAGAGGTATTCTATTGAATGGAATTAGGTTACAAGTTTCAGAGCTATAGTAAATTTGTTTTCTTCTTCTCCCTCTTTCTTTTTTTGCCCGCCCCATTTATCAGGGACTCTTCTTCTTTATATAGTCCCCTCCCTCATCATCTCAGCCGTCCACTTGTCATCCATCTGCGTACATACTTGAGTATAGGTCACATCAAGCATCTTCTCTAGCTTTTTGGGAGTGGCAGTAGCTGAGGTTGCACTGTTCAGGGGTCTTCTCCACATAAATGCGGCCAGAAAAGTTGCTGCAGTACATTAAATACGGTGGTGACAGCTTTTCCTTGAGATATTTCTTCGTTCATATCATCCCCAGGTATGCCAAGAGCTTATCTTTGTTGTTGGAACTGCTAGGAAGATCATTCAGACCTTCCATACGTTTATTTGATCAAGACTATTCGTATCCGAGGAGAAAAACCTCTTCGGAAAAAAGGGGGCCTCTTCGGATTGTACTCTTCCTCCACCTCCGAGTTTATTAGCCCCAGATGAACTCTACCCAACCCGTTATCACTCTTTGGACATACAGTAACCTTAAAAACAGGACCTAGGCCCAATAGGTAGATCTGGGCTTTTACCCCCCACAATTATTATTATTATATATACTTTTTTTTGGGCTATGACTGAAATTTTCCCATTTTTATTTGGTTGATTAATGAGTATTTAAGTACCAATGCGAGGTATAATTGTTATATACAGTGCCTAGAATGATAAGATAGGAAGGTTGTGTGTTATGGTTTGAGATAATTGGACAAAACCCTTTTGAAAGGTTAGGTTTTTATTGGTGATTGTAAGGTTAATTTGTCATGAACATGTTGAATTCACTATTGGCAACTGTATAGGTTTCTTTGAAGAGGTCTGTTATAAGATAGTAGGGATGGGATATGTTTTATTCGAGCTATTTATGTTGTTACTTATTGCTATATTTTATGATATGCTGAAGGTTCATTGAGCTTATAGAGATTGTATATTTTGATATGCGATTTCGGAGTTTGTGTGAGTTTGATAGAAATAGGATTGCTTCTTTTTGCCTTTCAAAGTGAATTATTGGTTTGGTTTTATAAAATTTTGAGTGTGATTTGACTGTGATGGAAATTTGATGGTGGGTTTAATTCTTTTTAAATTAAATGCATATCTAGTGAGAACCCTGTTCTCTGAGCTGATGTTGCAATTAGTGTGATACTGTCTTCTAAAGTGATGTGGAAAGATTGTATAAATACTGGTAACTGCTGCCCGAAATGCAACTCACTTATAATAATTTCTCGAACAAAATGGATATTTTTAATCTTCATGGGCCATCCTACCCTTCTTTCTTTTATTGTTTTATAGTTTCGTTTATTAAAGGATTAGAGTAGCCTATAGTTTGTTGTTTTTTGATGGGTTCTTAGCACACTGCCTGTGTGGTTTTTTATTGTACCTTTTCATCGTTTTTGGAATGAAGGATCATTTACCTATTAAATAAAAATTAGAGTAGCTTATATGCAAATTATCTTATATAATTTTCATGTGTACAGTCAGCTCTTCCTCCTGAGCAGCTAGCTTGGTGTGGATTAGACAGTGTGTTACTTTATTGGGATGATATGCTTCTGATGGTGGGTCCTTCTGACGAACCAGTGCGCTACCTATATGATGAATCAATAGTTCTTGTTCCCGAGTGTGATGGTGTGAGGATATATTTTTTTTTTTTTTGAGAAAGTATGGTGTGAGGATATTGACTAATACAAGTATGGAATTTTTACAATTGGTACCTAATTCCACAGTATCCATCTTTAAGATTGGGAGTACATCACCTGCAGCTTTACTGTATGATGCGTTGGATCATTTTGACAAGCGCGGTGCCAAGGTAGGCTTCTCTCTCTCTCTCTCTCTCTCTCTCTCTCTCCCCATAGTGTAAACAGAAATAACTAATTTCATTTATTTATTTTGGCCTGATAATAAGGAGCAATCATCATGAAACTGATGCCATAATTTGAATTCTATTGTATCTATAAAAAAAATCTTTTTATTTTGAGCGATTCCAATTTCTTGATTAGTATGTTATTGGATTTACCATATTTCTCTTCCTTTTATTTTTGAGTCATCAGAGTTCAAGACAATGGAAATTGATTATTAATCTCATTTGCTGATGAATACAGAAAAAAATTGGCATGGGCATACTTTGTCAACTGTCAGAAGCTTCTGAAATTTTTGTTCTTATATTTGTGAGGTTGTGGGTTCAAGACCCACTAGGTGTATGCATAGTTTACAAATACTGTTAATAATAAAAAAAACTTATGAGGATTGCAATATACCTAGTTAGACCACTTTTTTTTTTTGGTTGATCAGACCACATTTTCTTGTTAATTTGCTGTTGTGTACGTGTTAAGGTCTTTAACATTAAGAATGGTATACCTATTGGTGCCCCTCTCAAATTTATCATCTCATGTCATATTGTGATTTTACCTAGTACAATATGAATTTAACATTTAAGAATGGTTTGCATATACGTTTTACTATTTCTTTTTTACTTATTATTTTATTTTGGATTATAAATTGGTGTGAAGGAAATAAAAATTACACAAGTTCTTTATCAGTGGTTTAATGCTATCTTTGGAGTTACTTATAAAGATTTTTTTTTTCTCATTCTTTGCCAGGCAGATGAAAATTTGAGATTGATAAGATCCTCATTGCCCGAGGCTGTTGAAGCATGTGTTGATGCTGCTGGTCATGAATTTGATGTTTCTCGTCAAAGGACACTACTAAGAGCTGCAAGCTATGGTCAGGCCTTTTGCAGGTAGGTGTTGTTAGCTGATGCATTAGCATTTAATCTAATGAGAAATGTTATTAGCTATTGTTAGTATTTGACTCATCAATAGCTAACATTTTGATAGGGCGTGCACCTTCTAATGTTGATGATAGTGTGCTGATTGATCTGTCTGATCAGTTGAAGGAAATAGCTGTGGCTTTGAAAGAAATCAATCGGGGCCCGGTGGATTACACAACTCTTTACAATGAGGTCATGGCTATGATGGCGGATGGGTATAGCGAAGACATGCTCGCAACTGCGTTTGACCATCTTTGTGAAAATGAGAAGGTAGCATGGGGATTGCTAGCCAAGAATGTTAGGCTGATAAAGCTGTAGTTGGATGGTTTTTTGTTCTCACAACTTTGACTTGTCTGCTTCATGTTGATTGTGACGGTAGCTTTAGGAATTAACTTTTGTTGTAGTACTAGTATTGACCTATCATTGTATTATATATGTAGTCTTTTGTATTATTGGGATGATACAATTGCCCAAATTATGTATTTGTACTGTTCAGATACCACAAGTAGGTATCATTTTTGTACACCATGGAGGTGTAATGCCAATAGTGAACGATTGATGTGACTGTTTTTATATAAATATTATGGATATATTCAAATGATTATTTTTGATGTTGAAGTGGATGATTATTTTTGTACTGTTACAGATATGTCTAGGCAATGCAGGTGCTTGAGTTTGGATAATTATTTTTGATGTTGAAGTGGATGATTAGTTTTGTACTGTTACAGGTTTGTCTAGGTAATGCAGGTGCTTGAATTTGTAAGGCATTTCATATTTTCCGTAAAATGATCCACAAACCAAACATGGGAATTGATTTTTCGTAACAAACGAATTCCATTTTTCGTAAAATGTTTGACCGAACCAAACATGGGAATTGATTTTCCATAAAACGGAAAGCATTTTCTGTAAAATGTTTGAACGAACCAAACACCGGAATTGATTTTCCGTAAAACGAATTCCGAGGTAGCCAAACAGTCTGAATACATTTTCCTTTTCCTGAAAATAGCATTTTCGGAAAATATTTTATATGAACCAAACACAGCCTTCAACTCAAACTTATCATTATCATTTTTTTAAACAAAATATTTTCCACGTCAGCGCAATATTTAAATAAAATTATCATTTTTTTTTTAAATTGTTAGTCCAAACTTAATTAGGAGTGAAACTCTATTCTCTAACAAGTCTAACTTAGGCTGTATTTGGTTCATGTAAAATATTTTCCAGAAATGCTATTTTCGGGAAAGGAAAATATTTTCTAAGTGTTTGGCTGCATTCTGAAAATGCTATTTTCCTACTACTTTCCCACATTTTCTCACCCATTTTCTCAGTTACGAAACAAATTTTATAATAGAAAATTTCAACATATAAACTTAAAAAAACAAAAATCACAACAACACCATTCGATCAAATCCACCATTCGGTCAAACTGAGAGAGAGAGTGATCAAAAATGGAGGGAAAGGGAGAGATCGGTCATGGGTCATGGGTGACGAGATCGGTCATGGGTAACAACGAGATGGAGGCGAGATTGAGTGGCGCAGTGCAATCGGTGTGGTGTTGCGATCGATGATCGGCGCGGTGCTGCAATCGACGATCGGCGCGATGTGATCGTTGGACTGGAGCTCGGTCTGTGGTCGTCAGACCAGAGCTCGAGGTTCGCCGGGGAAGTCTCTTCTTCCTCTCTCTTTGCGATCTGGGCTCTCTCTTCTTCCTCTCTCTCTCTCTCTCTCTCTCTCTCTCTCTCTTTTTCTGGAAATGCTTTGAAGTGAAAATAGGAACTGAAAATAATTTCTGGAGTCAAAGCTTATGTTTTACGGTTAAATGAAAATAATTTCAGGAAAATTCTATTTTCAAAACCAACCAAACAGCCTATTTTATGAAAAATGATTTCCTGAAACCATTTGAAGCCAAAACAAACGGACCCTTAAACTCAAACTCATCATTATCATTTAAAAAAAAAAAAAAAAATTTCCATGTCAGCACAATATTTAAATAAAATTATCATTTTTTAAAGGGGAAATTACACTTTACCACCCTAAACTATACCCCAAATTACACTTTGCACTATAAACTATTCGAATGCATATTTTGCACCCTAAACTATTACTCTTGTTATACTTTGCACCTTAACATTAACTTTACTGTTATTTTGGATGGAAATCTTGAACATATGACTTGCACATGTGTATTATATATATATATATATATAAATAACCGAAACCTCTGAAACTCTCACAATTTTCCACGTTAGCACAATATTTAAATAAAATTATTGTTTTTTTAAACTGTTAGTCCAAACTTAACAAGGTGTGGAAACTTTATCTCTCTAACAAGTCCAACTTAAACTCAAACTCATCATTATCATTTTTTTAAAACAAAATATTTTCCATGTCAGCACAATTTTTAAATAAAATTATCATTTTTTTAAGGGGAAATTACACTTTACCACCCTAAACTATATCCCAAATTACACTTTGTACCATAAACTATTCGAATGCATATTTTGCACCCTAAACTATTACTCTTGTTACACTTTGCACCCTGACATTAACTTTACTATTATTTTGGATGGAAATCTTGAACATATGACTTGCACATGTGAATTGCTTAAGTAGCACAAAGTTAAAAAACTAAAAACCCCTATTTCCAATTAATTAAAAACAAAAAGTTATTTCTTTTTTTTTTTTACCCAACTCTCTCTCTCTCCCTCTCTTGTGCACGTGTAGCAACTCCTCTTCCCAAATCAAATCATCAATGGCACTAATACAACTCCATCAGGACCACCACTGCAACGAATGGCTGACTTGACCTATTGAATATAAATGGTTAAATGGCCTTTACAAGAGCCACTGAAAATGTCCATGAGAGAAACTGAAAAACAACCTTTTCCTTAGAGCGCTAGCGTTAGTGAAGCTAAATAGCTATATTTGTAACGACAGAGCCCCCACAGTTCTCGACTGCCATGTGCACGTACTTCAACCCGGGCTTAGGTCCCCGAGATTTCACAAGCTTCTGGGGTAAAAGCTTGTGCACACGTTAGGGGTTGCCCATCACTTATGAACCTTTACTTTGGTCGCTCACTTTGTGATGTGGGATCAGGACTTTTGGGCTTAGATCCCCTCACCCTACCACACCTTCAAGAGGAGAGCCGACTTGGCTCTGATACCAACACTGTCATGACCCAAATCCATGGAACATGGATTTAGATGCATGAATACACAACAGAACAGAGTCAAGCAAAGCACGAGTATTTTGATTCTTTCACAAACTCATTCAATGATATCAAAAATAATTATTTCAAAACATATAATGAATCACTTAATATGTATGTAATCACATCTTAAAATCATTAGAAATCACATACATATAATTGATCAGAGTACAATGTCACATATACACATCACATATTCTCACATACAATCCTGTGAGTGGATACCAACATCTAACCCCTGCTGGTGAGGGATCAACACATATTCTCACATACAATCCTGTGAGTGGATTTACACATATATCTGATATATCTGATCAATTCTAAAAATACTTATTTTTGAGTCACATATCACAAGAGCAAAGTTTATACAAAATATAATAATTTACATGATATTAACAATTATTCCAAATATAGAGGCATATCAAAGATCACAATATCAAATAGAACATAAATCAAAGGATGCTTGACTCTCATGGGGAACGAATAGAAATTGAGGAGTTTATATAAATATATTACAATTAATTCTTGAGTAAACCTGAAAATTCAATTTGCTAAAAGAAGTATTTTAAATACCATTTGGAGAATAGGAATATGACTTTGGAATCACTTGGTTTAACAAATTTAAAGAACAAGAACTTTTTTAGAAAACTTACATTGAAACTCAATTGTTTTCGAAAAATAGTTTAGTATAAAAATCATCTTTTAAATGAGATTTAGACATTCAAAACGTTATTTAAAATTCGAAGTTTCTCTTTAAAACATTGTCTAAAAGTCGAAGTTTCTCTTTCAATAATGTAAAAATAATGCTTTCGATAAACTTTCAAAAATATAAGTTTGAAATACAAAACTTTTGAAAACTTTTAACTTCTAAGAACCTAATGGACAAAACTTGTGCATATTATGCATAATTACTTATAGCACTTGAATAACTCTGAAAGTCCAGCTGAAACAACCTCCAAAAAGCCTCAAAACACTCTTAAATAGGACCTATAATCAATCATGGAAAATTACTAAATATCCTCCACAAAATATAAAACTTATCGAATTAGACAAACTAACTCACTAGGAAAAATACTTTGCTGAACTAATAACACTTTTAACACTAAATTAAAGCTTCTCTAACCAATGATATTCTAACCAATAAAATTCCATTCCATTAATCAAAACTCATATTGCCATGAGGAATGCAGTAGCAGCACTTTAGAATTTAATATAAGGATTTAGGTAAGAAATCTTAAACCTGTCATTAGCCTTTTAAAAATAACTGTAGACGTGTTGAACCTAAATGGTTCATTGTGCTTGGAATTTAGTCAACACCTAGGCAATAGACTACCAAGGCCATCAATTCATCCATCAAAGAACTTGGACTTTGACAAAAGTGAGAGCTAACTAGTGGCACATGGTGGGTTCGGGTGCAAATTCTCTAGCAAAACATAAATAAACCTTACGGTATAAATCAGCAACCCGAAAGTTCTTATAGCCCTATAAAAATGATGCAAGTCTTATTCATGGATTTAATATATATTAATCCAACGAAACAACGTTTAAGCCCTCCTAACGTTAAAGCCATCCTGATATATATATATATATATATATATATATATATATATATATATATATATATATATATATTAACCACAATTGAAATTTTACAGCCATGTTCTTGAATTAGGAATTGAGATTCCATGAATCTGTTCAAGGACCCGCATCAAGGGTAGTGGGCGATCTAGGATTTAATAGTTTAAATAACAATTCGAGGATTTAATAGTTTAAATAACAATTCTAGGAAAATACCCCTTTTTAACAATTTGCACATCACTAACTCTTTTAATTCTTTGATTCTAACAGATGAAAAATCATACCTGAACAATTAGTTGTCTCTTCAATTAACTCCAAGGAAAAATACACCTTCTAGCCTCCTTAGTGATGAAACCCTATACTCCTTAGTGATGAAACCCTTCTTATCCCAAACCCTATTTATCTTTTCCTCCAATACACCTTCTAGCCTCCTTAGTGATGAAACCCTAGCCTCCTTAGTGATGAAACCCTTCTTATCCCAAACCCTATTTATCTTTTCCTCCAACTTATATTTTAACACATCAGAAATGTGGGCTTGGTGGGTTAGTGGGCTGGAGTATAAAATCCACTTAAGCTTATCTCTTTAGTCTCCAAGAGGCCCATAAAACATCTTTCTCTTTTCTTTTTATTTATTTATTTTAATTGCCTCACTAAATTGTATGCACTAAAACTTTAATTTTCTCACCTATTTGTAGCACCACAAAATTGTCTACTCCCATCTTACTATGTACACACATATAGTATCTCAACTCTATATTAAAATTGACAAGGTACAGTGATAATCATAAAATCAAAATTGGGGTATTACAATATTACTATTTTAGCTTCACCAAAATACAAAAATTGCTTTACAATAGTGAAGGTATAGCTAAATATTTTAGTTTCAGAGCTACAGTATGTAGCTATTTTTGGCTGCGTACTGTAGCTTGAAGCTAAACAGAAAAAAAAAAATTTTATTCCCACTAGCATTAAAATAATATTTCTTCTCTTTCTTTCTTTATTTAATTCTTTTTCAATTTCTTTTCTTTCTTCCGATTCCCATCATCCTCATCAAAAAATAGGCTTTAGCTTCACCGATTCCCATCATCCTCATTCACAAACTCTCATCGATTCATCAACCTCCTCACTGCCACCATCGAAGCTCACGCACCATTGCCGAAGCTCATGCATCATCGCCGAAATGGTTTGTGGTTGTGCTTGCTCGTGGATCGAAGTGGGTCGTATCGGCGTGGATCAGAGTGGGTCTTTCTTGCTCGTGGGTCGGAGTGGGTTTCAGTTTTGGGTTGCTGTGGTGGGTTTCGACGTATCGGCGTGATGGGTTTCGGCGTTGGGGTGTATCGACGTGGATCGGAGTGGGTCTTTCTTGCTCGTGGGTCAAAGTGGGTTTCAGTTTTGGGTTGCTGGATTTTCGGGTTGCTGTGGGTTTGTTTTACGGTGGCTATGGGTTTGTATTATTTTACTGTAGTAGGTATATTATTTTATTGTGATGTTTATATTATTTTATTATGTTGAAAGCTAAAATAGATCCACTGCTGCTGTATGTTTTGTAAAATGAGTAGGTAAAATAGATAAAGTAGCTTTTTGTAGTGCGAAATAGCTAAAAAATAACTCCATTGCTGTGGATGCCCTTAGCAGTTAATATGTGGCTCTGCCAATTCCACGAGGCTGCCAATTTTATGGCACTGGATCTTTAATTAATATTAACTTGTAAGCCATATATCAGCTTTTTGATAACCACGTACTGCAAAAAGGAGTGCAGACTTACCTTGAACTAAATTATAATATTCAATGGAAAGCCATAATTTCAAATGCTCACACTGACCTTTTCCCTTCCATGGCAAATTAACCATGATCTTATCCCTATGTAGTATAACATTTCCTTATTGCTCCGATAACAAAATTTACCGATATATTTACTTGGGACTATGTTTTGTTCTGACGTTGAAAATTTCCATCATCATCATTGTTTTTAAATTGAAACAGCCATCTTGAAATATTTTTTTAATTTATGGGAGCCAAATAACGAAAATGTCATAGTGGGGGAGTAATAGTGGAGTGGAGGTGGTGGTGCCATTGATAATTTTGTTTTGGGGATTTAGGGTTCCACAAATTTTGATTGGAGAGAGAGTAAAAAATAAAGAAATAGGTTTTTGTTTTTAATTGATTGGAAAGAGGGGTTTTTGGTCTTTTAACTTTGTGCCACTTTAGCAATACACATTTACAAGTCAAGTGCTCAAGATTTCCTTCCAACATAACAGTAAAATTAACGTCGGGGTGCAAAGCGTAACAAATGTAATAGTTTAGAGTGCAAAATGTGCATTCAAATAGTTTAGGGTGTAAAGTGTAATCTAGGGTATAGTTTAGGGTGGAAAAGTGTAATTTTTCCTTTTTTTAAACAAAATTATTTTTGTTTAGTCCAAACTTAACAAAAAGTGAAACTCTATCTCTCTAACAAGTTCAACTTAAACTTAAACTTAAACTCAAACTCAAACATTGATATTTTATCTCCAAATTTGCGAGGTCAATCATGAACACTGTAAACGCAAAGCAAACCCCAATATTTTTTTTAAAGCTGAGTAGAGGTATGAGCTCTTCTTATGTTATTTTCTTTTCATCTACTTTGTTAAAATATATATATATATATATATATATATTTTATGGCTTTTTATATATTTTTTAAAAAGTAATTTTCGTACATGAACCACCAAACTCTCTTTAGCCGTTTTTTACAAGATAAAAAAGCTTGCAATAATTGAAATTATTCTTTCGAATGTAACTCATCTTTCTCTATTGTTTAGTCATATATATTTTGTTTTGTTTCAATAATTTCTAAGCCGTGAATCATCTAATTCTTTAATATTTTTTGGTCTTTCAGAAGTTTTAATATCTGAATTTTTGAGTTATTTTTTGCAATATCTGAAATTATCTAACAAATTTTTTGTAAGCCATTGCATGTTCAACCAATGGCTTCTTCATCAAATTTTAACACAAATTGAAGTCACACAAAAGTAAATCATGCAATGGTGTAGTTGCTTAAATTTTTTTATAAAATTATTTTAGTTTACCTCACAAATAGGTAGGTTCCCGTGCATGGCACGGGTTAACGACTAATAAATACTTATAATAAAAGGTTGAAATATGTCACGTTATCACTCCAATAACATGGCAGCAAAATAATGCTTTCTAAAATAAACTCAAACTTATTCAAGTTAATTCCATTAAACAAAATAATTGACAAAAGCAAAGAACCCAAAAAATTTTCTTATGAGACTTGACATTCACAACATGTAGGCCTCTAATCATACCACATGTTGTGAGGGTGGTCTCATGAGATACCATCTAATCTCCATACCATGGCCAATCTTCAGCTTCATATTCTTGGTTAACACTCAAAAAATAATTTAAAAACCTGGGAAAAGAAATTCGCACTGGGAAAAACAAAAAAAAAAAAAAAAAAACCAAACAATTAATATTATGTATTTAAATCAATACCCCGCCCGGAAAATTTTTGGGATAATTAAATATTCACCTTAAATTATGTGGACCAAAAGTCCATCCAGCCTTTTATGATTTTTTTTTTTTTTTTTTTTTGCTATCAAACTTTTTTTCTTTTCGTCTTGTTTGCTTTTTTATTGATCATATGGGTTTAGTTTGACTTTTTAATTATTTGGCCGTCCATGGTGGTAATTTTGCTTTTATCTTTTTCCTCCATTTATTTTGGTTCATCATAATTAACAGGAATTAAAAAAAAAAGAAGAAAGAGCTAACATCTTGAACCTTACTAAGATAGCCATAAAAGAATTTAGCAGCAGTAATATTGCAGCCTGAACGGCTATTCCAATACCTATTTTATTTATTTATTTATTTATTTTTTTTTTAAGAGGGAATTCAACATACTTGACAATAGGAAGTCTTAAACAGTCATTTCAAGTCATGCCGCAGAATGTCACAAATGATTGTAGGGGCCCTTTCGTTGTACGTTGGGCTAGGCTGCCTCCTGCGGTAGTAGGCCGTAGTAGGCCCAAGTATTCTGAGTAAGGGAGTTGAGACACGTTCAACTGCAACTCAATTTAGGTCGGCTTGTGCACAAACTATGTCTCGTCTGCCAGGAGTACGCTTATGGTAGGCAGAACTGTTTCAAATGAGTCATGACAAGCAGATATAATAATGACAACAAAATAGAGTAATCTGACTATCTAATAGGAAATGACCAAATAATTCCTATTCTCGAAACATAATCACAATAATAACAATGACTTTTTCAACGAAAATAAAGGGAACAAGTGGTAATATGGGTTAATCAGAAGAGAAAGAAATCAAATCACGTCTGGTCCGTAGGAGCAAAACCGAAGAGGGAAGAACGCCTCCTTTCAACGCAGTTAATCTTCCAGTGGAAATTAATGGCTTTGAGGGAAAACGGACCTGAATGGTTGGTGCCCAAAGGAATTCTTTTACTCTTTGGCAGAGAGCAGGATTTTGAGAGGGAGAGAGGGAAATCGATCTACTGGTGCATGCCTGCCGGACTAACTCCCTCTATTTTTTCCTTTTTCTTTCTTTTGTTTTTTTAGTTTTCCTCTTATCTTTTCTTTCTTTTGTATTTACTTTTGTTTTCTATTTCATAATTCCTCTCCTCTGATTCTTGCCTCCCCCCCCCCCCCCCTTTTCTAGGCACGGCAAGGGTCTTCTTTTATAGTGCCTACCGTGACCAGATTTTACTATTTTACCCCTTAACCACCTTTGTCTGGTTTAGATGTACTTGCCAACCACCACTGGTCCATCTGTGTGCCACTCCCCATTTCCAGACAAAGGAAAGCTGCTTTATTTATTAGTCTGCCGTGGCACCCTTTCCTGCCTTAGTGTGGGTGCTCTCTCTCTCTATCCCTCATGGCATGCACCGAGTAGTTCCAACTCAACCTTACTTCTTTTGGGTGGTCTATCATCCCAGCAGGACGGATCCCCTAAAAGAGCCTGAGCAGAAACCGCAGAATAGGTTTTTCCCTCTCCCTACCGCCAAACCATGTCCTCTTACCTCTGACCCATGACCTCACCATGTCCCATATTGGCTGGGTACAGGCTGGTGATGCCTGGGCCTTGCGCGTGCCTCTCTTTCATATATGTCCAAAATCTGTCTGCTGCTCATGCGTTCGCCGTGGTCTGGAGGCTTGTCTGTACAGTCTGCCGTCCTTCTTTGGCCTTTTATGTGGGTTGCTTTATGATTCCCCGCTCCTCTTAGGTGTTGGGCTTTATTTGATACTGGGCTTTACATTTCTTTCAGCCTATTCCTTGATTGTCATCATGTCCTGCCATACTATTCTGTCATTCATGTTGTAATGACTTGATCCTACCGGGCCTCTTCAGGCCTGTCATTTATTCTTTCCCCAGTGGCTTAGCATGGCCATGAGTTTTCTTACTTATGGGCTCCTGTGTCCCTTTTGTTTTCTCTTGGGCATCCTTGGCCCATTTGATTTTCTTGAGCTTCCTCGGCTCTTTTCCTAACTCTGTATTCCCATGGGGTTTAATTTACTAACTTCATTGGGCTTTTCCAACCCAATTACCTCATACTCATCTTTAGGGTTTGTGGGCCTGCTATCAACCCCCTACTCTCTTTACTTGCATTGCTTTGGGCCTGCCGCTGTCCATTCTCACTTTTTCTATATCATACACTGCCCATGGGTTTGCTATTTGCTATTTCTCTCTTTTCGGGCTCCTTTGAGCCCATTTACTTCCTCAAGACCCATTTATTTATTTTATGGACTTGTGATCCATTATTCCTGCCGCTTGGGCTTAATGGTTCTCTTTTTTTCTATCTATTTGTCAACCTCCTTTCGGCTTGTGTTGTTGGGCTCCCTCTTTCTTTTCGGCTTTCAAAATGACCATCAACAATGATCAATGGATATATTTGTTATTAGTAATAAACAAAATCCAACACAAAATTTAGGTAAAAATATCACAAATGAGAAAGAAATTTTCACAAAAGAGTTAAAAGATAATAAATAGATACAATTGTAAGATAACAATGATATTCAATTTTGCAAGACAACAAATTGTGATAATGAACTTCAAAATTATAGAATTTAGAAGAAAATGAAAATAATAATGACATGTCAAATTATATTCCTACAAATATTTATGATCCAAGTAATTGGAAAAATATTGAAACAAAATTAGGAGATTTATTAGTAGAAAGAGGTCCAATTAAAGAGACAATGATGTAAATGTTCCAAGAAAGATTAAGCGGATTAGCTATAATAAATTAAAAAAAAAAGATTAAAAATATGTCCAAAAATTACCTAATTAGAAGTAGTCTTTCTAGTGATACAACAAACATTTGCAATAATTCTAAATTAATCTATTATCTCACACGTGGACTATTAAAAAAAATTTAAATTACAGATTATAGTTACTCCATCATGTGTGAACTACTGTGAAGTGATAGGTTAATTTAAAAATATTGTGAAATTATTGTTATGTCCAGAATTTCATCGTTAATATAATAATCAGCCGTGCAAATATTAGTTGCCGCACTCAATACACCACCATACCATTTGGATGAGTTGATACTTCTCCAAATTAACCTTAGTGTTTGGGGGAGCTGGGAAGGGCGTGAGTTGAACTGCAGGGATATCATATTTCTGAAAGAATAAGTATTAAATATGTATTGAAGTTGGAATCCAACTAATTGTGTAAAAATTGATAACAAATCATTATTGTATAAAGGAACAACAAATATTTCCACTCAAAAAAAAAGAAGGCAATATTTGTTGAGTTATCACATGATGAAGTCAAGAATTTCACCAATGAGCCACACGATACCTATGCGCTTGAATGTCAACCTGCACAACACAAAGAAGGGGAAACCTCACAGAGAGCACTGGTATGGTGCCGGCCGAATACCCTCCGAAGGTTAAGTCAGAAAATATGCTCACAACTCTAGAGTGCTAGAGAGGGTAAAATTACGCGTACCTCGATCATTGAGGGTAGTGGGGCTTTTATAATAGTAGAGGGTGGACTTCTCTTTCTTGGAGTAGAAGTCTTTTCTATGTAGGAATCCTCTTGAACGTAGATCGCGAAATCCTTTCCTTATAAGACTCTTACATCAAACGTGGACTGCAAGCATCTTATACCAAGGGTCTTTATGGCCTTTGGGCCTACTGATATTTCACATTGGGCCCGTCCACTATCGGCCCACAGTAAATGACCGTCAGGCCTGTCTCTAGCCCAAATTCTTCCTCTTCAGTTGCCCCCTTCACCTCATGGGTCCGTCATACTTTAGTGGACGGAAGCATGGGGTGACGATAAATATTGTTGGGGATGACTGTTGAAAGGGACTGTGGGTCGTCGGTCCTGGTCACTAAGGATGACGGTATCAAGGTCTAAACCGTTCAGTAGTCTGGCAGCCGACAAGGTCTGGAATGCATTAAATGGCTCATGACACGCGTCACCTTTCTACAGGCCATTGTGTGAGATCGAAGCGTCGCTTCGTCTTCCGTGCACTTTCCCTATAAATATCAAACTTCGTCTCTCATTTTTTACTTTTATCTAAAAAATCAATTGTCAGAGCGCGACCCGTCGTATTTGTCAGAATACCCGTCCAAGTGAAGTACCCATCCCAATCAACTCTCGTCCGTTCACGCATTGACTGGTAAGTGCACCATCACATATTTTCCCGTCGTTTTAATTTTTCAGTTCAGAATTTTACTTCCGTTATCCATTCTTAGATCCGTCAGAGTCTTAGGTTTTGTCGTTAATTGTAGGAAATGTCTAGTGCGTCGAGTAATCAGTCGATTGTCCGTGACAGGGCAGACTATGAAGAGGTGTACCCGTCAGGTCATAAAGACCAAGAGAGTTAGAGCGAAGAGAGGAGTACGTCCGCCTCTTCTCCATCCTCAACAAATGAGGATACGGAGTTGGATGAACTAGGGGAAGGTTTTGATGGCGAGGAACAAGTAGGACCCGTCATAGCTGGTGGACCAAGGGAGTTCATTATACTTAGAGAGTGGATGGTGAATGACTTCACATGTACAATCAAGGAGAACCACTTTAATACACTTAGGGATAACTACCAGATTCCAGATAATATCCTTATCCGTCTCCCATATAAATCAGAGAAGTGTTACTATGACGGTGTACAAGGCCTTGGAGTGTATGAGCAGATGTTGAAGGCAGGCCTCAGATTTCCACTGAGTTCGCTTCATCGCGAATTAGTCAAGTATCTGGGTCTATCCGTCAATCAAATATCCCCCAACGCCTGGAGGGTCTTCATAGCAATGGAGGTTCTGTACAGGGCAATGTCAAACGGATCAAGGAGGTTGACGGTGAGGGAGTTTCTTCACTGCTACCGTCCGGACGAGATTGATAAGTCTAGGGGAATATACAGTTTTGTACCTAGGAGTAGGTTATTGAAGGTAATATATGAGACTCCAGACTCCAACAGAGACTGGAAGAGTCGATATTTTTTCTTAGAGGGTGACGAGTGGATGTGTCGTCCTGGGGAGACGGATCACATCCCCGTCGACACTACTTGGAGCATATTGTCTCAAGCTGGTACGTCTCCGTCTTCATATGTAAAGATTTAAACACCCGTTCACCTTGGTATGCTTTGACCGTCTATATATATATATATATATTTTTTTTTTTTTTACAGTACGACGGCGCCCACAAGTTGATATTGAGGAGTACAGCTTTTTGGAGAGGATTTTCAAGAAAACTACGTCGGAAGAAAGGACTTGGGCAAAGTTGGTTAACCTCAACACGCTATACTGGTACTGTGACGATCCAAAGCCATTTGAGAAAGCAATTAAGTACGAAAACCGGACCCGTCAACGTAAGTCCGTCGTTGTAAGGAGTGATTGGCAACTATATATATATTTTTTAAAAAGTTAACTCCGTCCTTTCGTTTTTGCAGAAATGGACGATGCAAAAAGAAGGTCCATCATCAGGGCAAATGCTACCAAAAAAAGGGGGACGGGTGATGCTGACCCAAAGGAGACGAGTACCTAAAACCCCTTAGCGAAGAGGAAACAACCCCTGAAGGGAGACCGTCCATCTACAAAACCAAAGGTTCCTTTGGATCCCGTCCTGGGTCTTATGGCTGGAGGCGTTAAAGCCATCACCCCAGCCAAGTATGGGGCTGGTAAGGGCCTTATGGGGGGTCCGTCGTCGAGTGACAAGAAACCACCTCCCCTTCTTAGGGACGACCCTAAACACGCCTTGGAGCAACTTTCCTCGATAATGACCTCCGAGGACTACGAAGACCTGGGCAATCACTCGACGGAGGCGATGGGCGAGACGGGTCTCTTCAGCATAGCTCAGGTAATGGTCCTCTTATTTATTTATTCGTCTATACTTGTTTGCATAGACTAATTTTTACCCGTTCTTTAGGCCATGGTAATGATGAAGGGTCTGTTTGGACGGTGTTTGAACCACGAGACGACCCTAGGCCGCCTAAGAGAGAAGGCTAAGGTGACGGAGAACGAGCTGGCCCAGCTTCAAGCCTGGAAGGTTGTTCAAGACAAAAAGCTCAAGATGGCTGAGGAGGCGCGGGACCAATATCTCGAGGCGACGGAGGAAAGAAGAAAACCATTGAGAAGAAGGGTGTAGAACTTCGTCAGGCCAAGGAGGTTGCTGTGCTCGAGTACCGCGACTCCGACGCTCTCCTGACGGAGTTAGGAGTCTCATATGCTGACGGATTCGATGAGGCCCTCCGTCAGGTTAAAGCTCTTTACCCTCAGCTCGACTTGACATCCGTCAGTATAGATGCCGCTGGTCAAACGTCCGTCCAACCTGCACAATCTGAGGACACGGAGGAAATTTTTGGCGAGAAAGCTGCCCCCGACGCCCCTCTTGACCAGGCAGTTGTGGACAGTGACCCAAAAGAAGCTTCGGCCCGTCGTACTGAGGATGACAAAGCCCCCGTCGCAGACTAATTTTTGTTTTAGTGTTTTAAACTTATTGTAATACATTCGTAGAACAATACATGACTCCGTCATGTCTTCAACTTCTGTAAACACTTACTTTTGGGCATGTTTTTTGTTTACACATTTGCTTAATTTTAAATTGGCTTGATACACTCCGTCATGTCTTGAACTTTTGCAATATTTTATTTGGATACGATTTACGAATGACTCCGTTCATATGGACGGGTATAGATGAGTGTTGACTCCGTATTCGATTTGTTAATTTATAACTGTCGTGCAATATGTATGTCAAGGACCCAATGTCGGTCAATGCTTGGATAGTAATAACCGTCCACTTTATGGAAATTTGCTTAACCTCAATCTCTTTATAGATCTTCTAGGGTCCGTTGTTGCTATATAATTTCTTTTTAACCGTCTAAATTTATTTCGCGGATCCATCACTTATTTCATTGTCCAATTTGTTGACTGATTCATTATCCGTTTTCTGCTGGACTTTGAACTACCATCCTTTTGGGCTGATCCGTCCCTTTGTGAACCAAGTTTTGTTCGTCCTCAATGGGACTTAGGATTTTAATTAGCTTGGGATGAGCCGTCCTCTTTGTGGGCTTAGTTTTATCCGTCCTCTAAGGACTTTGGATTTTAATCCCTTTGGGATGATCCGTCCACTTTGTGAACTTAATTTTATCCATCCTCTATGGGACTTTAAATTTTAATCCCTTTGGGATGATCCGTCCACTTTGTGGACTTAATTTTATCCGTCCTCTATGGGACTTTGGATTTTCATCCCTTTGGGATGATCCGTTCACTTTGTGGACTTAATTTTATCCGTCCTCTATGGGACTTTGGATTTTCATCCCCTTGGGATGATCCGTCCACTTTGTGGACTTAATTTTATCCGTCCTCTATGGGACTTTGGATTTTCATCCCCTTGGGATGATCCGTCCATTTTGTGGACTTAATTTTATCCGTCCTCTATGGGACTTTGGATTGTCATCCCTTTGGGATGAACCGTCCACTTTGTGGACTAAATTTTATCCGTCCTCTATGGGACTTTGGATTTTCATCCCTTTGGGATGATTCGTCCACTTTGTGGACTAAATTTTATCCGTCCTCTATGGGACTTTGGATTTTCATTCCCTTGGGATGATCCGTCCACTTTGTGGACTTAATTTTATCTGTCCTCTATGGGACTTTGGATTTTCATCCCCTTGGGATGATCCGTCCACTCTGTGGACTTAATTTTATCCGTCCTTTATGGGACTTTGGATTTTCATCCCTTTGGGATGATTCGTCCACTTTGTGGATTCTGTTTTATTTATGTAGAAAAAAGAACACAGTAGAGTCTGAATACTTCTCTTTATTGAAAGAAAATAATGCTGAGGAAAATGTACCTGCCCCCATGGGCTTAAAAAGGTACTTGTAGAGAAAATTGTTCGAAGTAGAGAGCTAAACTTCAAATAGTCAAAAAATTGTCTGGGGTAAGAACTTTATAAAAAACATAGTAAATCATAATAATGAACTGGAAACTGGGGGAGAGTCGATGATCTTCACGGCGCCCCTACTGGTAGTACCTTCGTAGGTGTTCTGTGTTCCATGGATGTTGAAGCTTCTGTCCGTCCATGGTTTCGAGGTGGTAGGTCCATTTCCTTTGCCAAGACGAGATCATGTATGGTCCTTCCCAGTTGGTGCCGAGCTTCCCTTGGGCCGGATCTCTAGCGGCACCTATTACCCTCCGTAGCACAAGATCTCCGATCTGGAAGTCCCTGTGTTTGACATTGGAGTTGTAGTATTTCGCCATGAGGTTCTGGTACCTAGCCAACCTCTGCTCCGCTGTTGCCCGGACCTCGTCTACCAGATCTATCTGGAGCCGCAAGGCCTCCTCGTTGTGATCCTTGTCGTAGTTCTCTACTCGATAGCTCGTGAGCTCAACCTCTGCTGGAATGACGGCATCACTTCCGTACGTCAGTCTGAACGGTGTTTCTCCAGTTGGGGTTCTTGCTGTAGTACGGTATGCCCACAAGACGCTTGGCAGTTCGTCAGGCCAGATGCCTTTTGCCCCCTTGAGCCGGGTCTTGATGATCTTTAGCAAGGACCGGTTCGTGACTTCTACTTGTCCATTGGCTTGAGGATGTGCGGGCGACGAATAGTGATTTTTGATCCCCAGTTCTGAACAGAAACTCCTGAATGCTACGTTATTGAATTGCTTTCCGTTGTCGGAGACGAGCACTCTGGGTATCCCGTACCGGCAAATTATATTTCTCCAAACGAAACTCCGGATGCTCCTCTCCGTGATAGTGGCCAGGGCCTCTGCTTCTACCCATTTGGTGAAGTAGTCGATTCCAACTACCAGAAATTTTAGCTGTTTTGCTGCTATCGGGAAGGGGCCCATGATATCTAGTCCCCATTGGGTGAACGGCCAAGGGGCCGTCATAGGCGTCAGCTCCTCGGTCGGTTGCCTGATAAGGTTGCTGAACCTCTGACATTTGTCACATGTTTTGACGTATGCTTGTGCGTCTTTTTGCATTGTTGGCCAATAATACCCTGCTCTGGTCAGTTTGTTCACTAAGGATCGTGCCCCTGAATGGTTTCCACAGATGCCCTCATGCACTTCCCTCATTACGTAATCGGCCTCCTCTTGACCCAGGCACCTCAGGTACGGGCGTGAGAACCCTCTTTTGTATAAGATATTGTTGATTAGTACAAAACGCGAGGCATGGACCTTCAGCTTCCTGGCATCGTTTCTTCCCTTGGGTAGTGTACCCATCTTCAGGTATGCTATCAGCGGCGTAGTCCAACAATCTTTAGAATTCAACTCCTGCACTTTTATTCCGTCATCAATGAGTGAGGAGAGTTGTACAAATGACAATACCTGTTCGGGAACGATCATGGGCTCTGCCGAGGCTGCCTTCGCAAGACGGTCAGCGCATTCGTTCTCTTCCCTTGGGATTTGAATGAATCTTACTATGAGATTACCGATCCGGTTCTTTACTTCGTCCAGGTACTTTTTCATCCTCTCACTTTTGCATTCGTAGATGCCATTGATTTGACTTGTTATTACCTGGGAATCGCAATGTACGATCATGGATTCCGCACCTGCTGCCTTCGCGAGGTCTAGTCCTGCTATCAAAGCTTCGTACTCCGCCTCATTGTTTGTTGTGAGGAAGTCCAGCCGAACCATGCATTGGATTTTATCTCCGTCAGGGGTTTTGATTACTATACCGGCGCCTCCTGCATGCCTGTTGGAGGATCCGTCTGTGTGGATGCTCCACTGATTCTTTGTGTCTGTCCCCACGCCTTCTGACCTAGAGAATTCTGCGATGAAGTCGGCGACGGCTTGTCCCTTAACTGCCTCTCGTGGACGATACTGTATATCAAATTCGCTCAGTTCCACTGCCCAGATGGCCATGCGTCCTGCCGTCTCCGGGCTGCTCATGGCTCTCCGTAGGGGTTGGTCCGTTAGGACCACTATCGTGTGCGCCTGGAAGTATGGTTTGAGCTTTCTTGCCGCAGTTACTAGCGCGAAGGCCAACTTCTCTAGTTGAGGATATCTTTCTTCCGCTCCCCGGAACGCCTTACTTATAAAGTAGACGGGTTTCTGTGATCCGTCCTCCTCCCTAACTAGGGCCGCACTGACTGCCGCTTGCGAGACTGCCAAATAGAGGTAGAGTACTTCCCCAAGCTTAGATGGGCTGAGTAACGGTGGGGACGACAGGTACTTTTTCAAGTCCACAAACGCTTTCTGGCATTCGTCCGTCCATACGAACGACTTTCTTAACGTTCGGAAGAATGGAAGACATTTGTCCATCGTTTTTGAGACGAACCTATTCAGGGCTGCAATTTTTTCTTTCAGTCTCTATACATCCTTGATCGTTTTTGGCGGTTCTAACTCCATAATGGCCCGAACCTTCTCTGGGTTAACTTCTATACCTCTATGGGAGACCATGAACCCCAAGAACTTTCCTGCCGTTACTCCGAATGCGCACTTGTTCGGATTTAACTTCATGTTATATGACCGAAGTGTGTCAAAAGTCTCTTGTAGGTCTTTCAGGTGGTCATGTTCTCGGATGCTTTTTACAAGCATGTCGTCAACATACACTTGCACGTTCCTCCCAATCTGGTGCGCAAACATTTTGTTCATTAGCCTCTGGTAGGTTGCTCCCGCATTCTTTAGCCCAAATGGCATCACTTTGTAGCAAAAACGTCCCTGACTTATGACGAAGGAAGTCTTCTCCTGATCCACCTCGTCCATCTTGATCTGATTGTAGCCGGAGAAAGCATCCATGAAGCTCAAGAGTTGGTGCCTCGCCATTGAATCTACAAGGGTATCGATTCGAGGCAATGGGAAGCTGTCCTTCGGGCAGGCCTTGTTGAGGTTTGTGAAGTCGACACACATTCGCCATTTCCCAGTAGCTTTCTTGACCATTACTACGTTTGATAACCAGTCGGGGTAATATACCTCCCGAATGAAATCCGCTTCAAGAAGCTTCCTAACCTCCTCGGCTATTGCTTTGTTTCGTTCTTCAGCAAATACTCGTTTTTTCTATCTTACGGGCGAAAACGCGGGGTTCACATTCAACTTGTGAACTATAACCGAGGGATCAATACCCGGCATGTCCTCGTGGCTCCAAGCGAAAATATCTTGATTGCTCCTTAGGAACGCTGTTAGGGCCTGTCGTGTGGGTTGACTGGCCAATGTCCCCATTCTAGTGATCCGTTCGGGTTTTGTTTCGTCCAGAGTTATTTCTTCTAGTTCTTCTACTGGTTCTACTGCGACCCGTTGCTCTTCTATGCACATGGTGTGCTTGTGGTCATCCATTTCCAACATGGCTATGTAACACTCGCGGGCGGCCACCTGATTCCCTCGCAACTCGCCGACCCCATACTCCGTGGGGAACTTAATCATCAAATGGTACGTTGAGGTAGCAGCCTTCCAGCTGTTGAGAGTTGGCCGTCCGAGGATAGCATTGTATGCTGATGAGCAGTTGACTACGAGGAATGTTACATCCCGAGTGATCTGCTGAGGATAATCGCCCACCGTTACTGCCAGTGTGACCGCACCCAATGGGAATACTCTTGTTCCTCCAAACCCTACCAACGAGGCATTTGTTGGTATTAGCCGTTCCCTATCAATCATCATTTGCTGGAACGCAGGGTAGTATAGGATGTCCGCCGAGCTGCCATTGTCAACCAGCACTCGGTGTAAGTTATATTCTCCCACTCGTAGGGTGACAACTAATGCATCGTCATGCGGATGGTGAAGTCGTTGTGCATCTTCCTCTGAGAACCCGACGATTGGGCTGTCTCTCCGTGCTATCTTTGTTACTGAGCCCGTCAGCTGAACATTATGAACCATTCGGAGGTAAGTTTTTCGGGCTTTTTTGGAACCCAGTTGTCGATGTACCCCCCACGATCATCCTTATGTCTCCGATTGGTGGTTTGGGACGCTCATTATCCCTCTAGGGCTGATGCTCTTGAGGGGGCTGGTCCGTCCTCTCCTTTCTTACAAACTTTTGTAACTTCCCTTGTCTAATAAGGGCTTCTATCTGCTGCTTCAAGTCATAGCACTCTGCTGTGTCATGGCCGTGATCGCGGTGGAAACGGCAGTATTTGTCTCTTGACCTTTTGCTGGGATCTGACTTCAGTTTCCCGAGGAAGGTTAGAGCCCCCTCGTCCTTAATTTGCATCAGGACTTGATCTATCGGAGCCGTCAACGGTGTGAAGCTCGTGAACCTCCCTCCGGGTGGCTTAGAACGTCGCTCGATTCTTCGGTCGTCTACTCTTGGCCTCTTCGACCCTTGATCCCTCTGTCTTTCCTCCTGTCGTTCCCTCTTCCTCGGCTTATCCTCTCGAGCTTGCAGCGCGTCTTCTGCGTTCATGTATTTGGTTGCCTTGTAGAGTACTTCCGCCATGGTTTTAGGGTCGTTTTTGTACAAAGAGAACAGAAATTTGCCCTTCCGAAGCTCGTTCGTGAAGGTAGCAACCAGTATTTTGTTGTCTGCTTCGTCTATTGAGAGCGCTTCCTTATTAAAGCGCGTTATATAGGCCTTCAGCGTCTCGTCCTCCCGTTGCTTAATACTCATCAGGCAAGCCGTGGACTTCTTGTATCTGTGTCCTCTAATGAAATGTGCGGTAAACTGAGCGCTCAGCTCCTTGAAGGTGCTGATGGAATTTGGCGTTAGCCGGCTAAACCATATCCTCGCGGGGCCTTTGAGTGTCGTGGGGAAGGCCCTGCACATGATCTCGTCGGCTATCCCTTGCAGGTGCATTAGGGTCTTGAACGTCTCCAGATGGTCCAGGGGATCCTTTACTCCGTCGTAGCTATCTATGTGAGGCATGCGAAATTTATGCGGCAGGGGGAAGGCGTTCACGGCCGCAGTGAAGGGCGAGTCAGTACGGTTGACTAAATCGTCCAGATCGCTGGAAACCCGCCCTTTGAGTGTGTTCATCATTACTTCCATCTGTTCCCTCATTGCCTGCATTTCTGCGGCAATCTGCGGCGGTGTCGCGTTCGTGAGGGATGGCATGCTCAAGTTCTGCCTCTCCGGCCTGCTTGGGGCATGGCTACCTTCAGGTTTCTCCTGGTTTCTCTTTGCAGCGCTGGTCCCTTCTTCCTCTTCTTGCTGGTCGTTCTGTTCTGCATTCTTCTGATGCAACTGTTTTTCTAAGTCATTATTTTGTTTGGTGAGACATTCCACCGCGGCAGCGAGAGTCCAAACTTGTCTTTCGAGGGCAGTAGTGGGTTGTTCATCACCTTGAACGTTGTTGGTGGTTGCCATCGAGCGAGTGAGTACCATGCAACCCTTAAGTCCAAAAAAACGATAGTATGATTTTTTGGATCTCTACTAACGTTCCCCACAGACGGCGCCAACTGATGAAGTCAAGAATTTCACCAATGAGCCACACGATACCTATGCGCTTGAATGTCAACCTGCACAACACAAAGAAGGGGAAACCTCACAGAGAGCACCGGTGTGGTGCCGGCCGAATACCCTCCGAAGGTTAAGTTAGAAAATATGCTCACAACTCTAGAGTGCTAGAGAGGGTAAAATTACGCATACCTCGATCATTGAGGGTAGTGGGACTTTTATAATAGTAGAGGGTGGACTTCTCTTTCTTGGAGTAGAAGTCTTTTCTATGTAGGAATCCTCTTGAACGTAGATCGCGGAATCCTTTCCTTATAGGACTCTTACATCAAACGTGGACTGCAAGCATCTTATACCAAGGGTCTTTATGGCCTTTGAGCCTACTGATATTTCACATTGGGCCCGTCCACTATCGGCCCACAGTAAATGACCGTCAGGCCTATCTCTAGCCCAAATTCTTCCTCTTCATCACATAAGTACCTTTATCATCATGCCTTTTGCATGTTCCTAAAAAAAAAAAAAAAAAAAAAATCATGCCCTTTGCTTTGCTGACGAATTTTAATAGTGATGACACAAAAAGTCTGCAATTCCACATCTTATTGCGTAACTGAGTCACTAAGGATAGAAAGCATGCAGCACCAGCTCGATTAGATCATTTGAGGCTCAAGACAACAGCTTTAAAGCAAGTTATTTTTTGTATTTAAGTTTGGCTTACGTCTTCCTTCCAATACATATCATTATTAATTCACTTAATATTTCTTATAACATACTTGATTTTAATTAGGATTTTATCAATTTTAATTAGGTCTTCATTTTTTTTTACAGAAACAATTGATTGATTGATTTTTTTTTTTTCATAAAACTTCTTTTAAACTTTTTGATTTGAAAATAAAATTATCAATATTAAAATATATACATAAAAGACCCTTTGTATCTATCTAAGGGTTAATTTAGAAATTATCATTTCATTTAGCAAAAATCATATGTATATCATGTGAATATATTCATTAAACCTTTTTTTAAAATCTAATAGAATGGTTAATTTATCACAAACCTTATATCTAGAGGTTAATTTTTTAAAATGAATTAAAGTCACGTCCAAGTTAAATGATAATATATTTAATTAAAGATGGTTCTTCCTGATGAAATCCAGAGTCAGCAAGTAGTGGGAAGTTTTTTTTTTTTTTTTTTTTTTTTGAAGTGAAGTAGTGGGGAACTTAATTCATGATCACAATGGACGTGACATTTGGTCTATTAGGAATCCCCTCTGTTTAAAATGGACCTATGCTAAAGTTGTTATACACTTTTTGACTAATATATAGCATCAATCTATTAGAATCTTCTCTATTTGGAATTGATCTATTTTATAGTTCAAATTAAATATTATATATAAGATGGTGTATCTAGTCTTACATCATTTAAGATTAACATCATTTAAAATTTTAAATGACATGACATTCGGTATGATTTTTAACGGTGTAAAAAAAAAAAAAAAAAAAAAGAAAAAAAGAAAAAGGAAAAGACTATTTCCATTTCAAGTGAAATGGAAAAGGCATCTTTTCTGCTCATGGTTTCTATGCTTCTATTGTTATAGATTGCAAATCTCTCGTGAGCTTGATATATTATCTAGAGCTACTTCATTCCTACCATGAAGGAAATCAAGCAACTGATTTCCTAGCAAAACTTGGTTACTCATAAGGCTTGTCTTTTGTTGTTCATAGCACTCCTCCAATACCCAGCTAAGAACTTTTTAAGATTTTGATATGTCAGAATTCGTCTTGACCCGTTATGTAATATTTTTAACTACAACAAGTCTTTTGTTTAGTTTTTGGTTAAAATTTGATTCACTCCCTTGACTTTTACTTTAATTCTCAAATTAGTTTCAAAATTTAATTTTTTTTTTTTAATATCAATTTAGCCTCACTCAGTCAAAATGAAGTCAATCTGGTTCTTCTGTGGAAATCTTGTTGTTTGATGAATATTATTTCTATTAAAATTTTTTTTTGAAACAATTGTATTTGAAAATGATTTGGATAGAGGAACCGTATCTGCTTAATTTAACAAAGTGAAGGACTAAATTAACAAAAATCAAACATTAAAGATTAATTTGATAATTGACGTGAAAGTTAAGGGACTAAAGAATAATTCTAAGACGAAATAATTCTAGATATAAAGGTTCAACCACTAGTACTCATCATACACAACACCTACATATGTAGGAACAAAGAAATGTAGTTAGTAAATGAACATAATTTGACTTATGCAATCGTGAGTTCCAATCAGCTCAATTATTAAAATCCTAACATTAAAAGTAAAAAAAGAAAAAGAAAAAAAAGAATAGCGTTTACTTGAATATTTATAGAACAATAGGATTTGATTTGTTACATCCCTCATCTGTAGGGTTTCAAATGTAATTCTTCCTTATTATAATTGTGAACAATTTGCTGGTTGTTTTTTCAATTTGGATAAGTAGTGGAATTCAAAATGCAATTAAATTATCGACAAGTACGTAGAGCCACATAGAAAGAGAGTTGGCCAAGGACGCACCCCCTCTATTCATTCATATTTTGTGAGTGAATATTAATAGTAATAAACTCTCACTTCAACTTCATGGATAAACTCTAGCACACTTTTTAGACAATCAATTGATAATTGTTAGAGATATATATTAAAATAACATTATTATATTAGCACAATGTGATGTGTTATACCATGTTGTGTATACTGGAGTGGATGCGAAAGGGAAAGCATAGAATAGGAACACTGAGAACACGAGGATTACGTGGTTCAGCCTTGTCGGCCTACATCCACGGAGGAATCCCTTAAGGGTTACATCTTTATTATGTAAGAGTGTAGTATAATAACTTATGTTACAATGAACCATAACATGAGTATATATAGGCAACTAAACCCTAGACTACTAATACAAGCAGGACTGGGCTTGGGCCTATTACATTGGGCTAATATGACTAATATATATCTCTAACACCCTCCCTCAAACTCGACTAATATATATCTCTAACAATAATGATACCACCAGAAAAGATGAAATTTGTAGAAAAGATATTTAAACACACACACACACAAAAAAAAAAACAACAAAGCTTTTGTCCTAATCTCATAATCTGTTTGTTTTTGCTGCACGACTTCTGTTTCACTGTTAACATGGACATACCTGCTACCAAATCATACAATGCTTCATATACTTCATGCCAAAAAAGACTATATTTCCAGGTGGAACATCTACTTTTGCCAATGTCAAATGACATTTTTTGGTGTTTTTAACAAAGACATCGAGAGTTCAAATCCCTCTTTCCCACTTAAAATGTTTGTTGTGTGTATATAAAACATGTGATTTTTCATGTCTTTGCTCAGTCCTCAATGTACCCTTTTGGTATGTGCATGTGAGAATACCATAAGCTAGACATGCTCCGTCACTGCATTTCATCAAACTCATTGTATGTGAAGTTATCTGCATTCGTAGTTTCACTAAATTTTTTGTATGAAATAGAACAACGGATTAGCAATTGCGAAAAATATTAGAGTTAATATCTTGAACTTATGAATGTGGCAGCCTAAATGGATGTTGTTAGACTAATAAATTGGAAGAAGATTGGAGGGAACTGAAAGATAGGTAGTCTAGACTATTCATTTTAAGTCATGGCAGAACAAACACTGTTGGCAGCCACAAGTGGAGAATCAATAGTGACACCATAGTAAAGAAAATGCCTCAAGTAAAGCTAGAGGTTATTGCTTCCATAACTTTCATAATTAAATTGACAAGAAAAATAAATGAAGGCTTTCTGCATTAGCATGACTAGTTCGTCCTGAAGGGTGAAATCATAGAATCCAAAATTTTATCATCTTGCATTGAAAGAAAAATGGTTGCATATTAAGGAAAAAATCAACTGTTTAATGAAACCCCATCTACTAAATAAATAAGAGGGATACTTCGTGATTAGTGGAGTAAAGCCCTCAGATGGTAAATTGTATACTTTGTCATTACAATAATATTGCATCACATCTTAACTAAATCAGTAACTCATTTGCACAGAAGCTCTCTCAACTTCAGGGAGTTGCTCCAGCTTCTCTTTCAGTGTCTTACCAATATCATGCGCTTTGCTCAGAACCATGTCATGTGGCAAAACTATGTCAACCTCCACAAAATATTGATCAGAACTAGATGTGAATGCTCTTACTGTGTCAATGTGCTTGATATCTTCGTGGTGGTTCAATAACAGAAATGTTAGCTTTGCCAAAAATTCAGGTGGTGCTGTCCTTCCAATTAGTGCAGATAAATTCTCAAAGAACGTCTTCTTCCATGTATTCATTGTATATAACATTATCTGCATCACAGGTTCAAGAAATCATTGTAATAAGATAACAGCAAGGTTCAATTCCAAGGAGCCAAGAAAAATTCCATCATCATGCCACTTATAGACCCATGTCAAGGCGCAGAGTGGAAGTGGAATATCACTTGAGAGAGAGTAGAAATACCAATTTTTTTTATACAAAACACAGTAAGTGGTAATTGTGATGGTTTTAAGAAAGAAAAGATATTAAAAACCAGTAGAGTGGCTGAACCCAATTATCTACGGTACAGTAAAAAGGGGAGACGGGTATTTAAATTATAAAAAAATAGTCAGTTGCATTTGAACTCACTATAATAGCTCCAGTAGGATCAATCCACCAATAATATCGAATAGAGGTTATTGCTTCCATAACTTTTATAATTAAATTGACAAGAAAAATAAATGAAGGCTTTCTGCATTAGCATGACTAGAATGAAGTTTGTCCTGAAGGGTAAACTAATGCAGTCCAAAATTTTATCATCTTGCATTGAAAGAAAAATGGTTGCATATTAAGGACAAAATCAACTGTTTAATGAATCTCCATCTACTTAATAAATAAGAGGGATACTTCATGATTAGTGGAGTTAAGCCATCAGATGGTAAATTTTGTGCTTATCATTAAAAAAATATTGCATCACATGTTAACTAAATCAGCAACCCATTTGAATTCTGAAGGCCCTTGTGCTCTGACAAGGCTGAGCTCTGACATTACAATGCCATCATCATCATCGCCAAAGGCTGAGCTCTGATCAGTACAATTGTCATCGTCATCAAACTGTGGTCTTGTGTTCAGGCCTAGTAAATAAATAAGAGGGATAGTTCATGATTAGTGGACTTAAGCCATCAGCAAACCATTTGAATTTTGAAGGCCCTTGTGCTCAGGCAAGGCTGAGCTCCAGTCATTACAATTGTCATCATCATCATCGTCGAAGGCTGAGCTTTGATCAGCACAATTGTCATCTTCAACAAACCGCGGTCTTGTGTTCAGGCCAACTAAATAAACAAGAGGGATACTTCATGATTAATGGAGTTAAGCCATCAGATGGTAAATTGTATACTTGTGTAAAACAGAGAGAAAAGATTGAAGAGACTGAGAAAATTGTTATTGATTATCACTAATTTCTGGTATGCCAAGTTGTTACAAGATAATTAGTATCTACTCTATGTATATACACAAAACAGAGGCCAAGCCGTCCCGCCTAAAATAACTAACTCTCTTTCATCAATGCAACAGATCAGAATTTGACACTTGTCTTCTTCAGTGCTTAACAACCGTCTCTGATTTCTTCTCTCTTCTTTCTTTGACACGTGTACTGGCTTTATCTCTTTCTGTTACTTTCTTCTTTACCTTGCACTTCCTACTTTTATCCACTTCTTCATGTTTAACACTCCCCCTCAAGTCCTGAGCTGTAAGATCAGTGACTTGAAGTAGAGCTTTAGTCTTCAATTGTCTTGGCACAAATATATCCTTTAGTCCCAATTTTCCTGACAGTCTTGTGAAAGAACTAAAACCTAAAGCTTTAGTAAAAATATTAAATACTTGAGCATTTGTGGCCACATGAAAAGTCTTGATCATCCCTTCCAAAATCTTGTCTCAAATCAGATGGCAATCCACTTCAATATGTTTAGTCCTCCCATGGAAGACTAGATTAGCAGCTATATACAATACTACTTGATTGTCATAGAACAATGTAGCTGGTTTGGGTTGTTCAATCTTCAAGTCCTTGAGTAATTGAAGCACCCAAGTAATCTCACATGCTACACTAGCCATTGCTCTATACTCAGCTTCTACTAAAGATCTTGAGACCAGCCCTTGTTTCTTTGATCTCCATGATATTAGAGATTCTCCCAAATAGACTGCATAACCTATCAATGATCTTCTTGTGTCAGGGCATCCAGCCCAGTCTGCATCACAAAATGACTTGATGAGAAGAAAATTCCCTTTCTTGGTAACCCTTTAATGTACTGAAGAACTCTTTGAATTGCAAGCAGATGAGGTTCCCTGGGCTTTGAAACAAATTGGCTTAACCTTTGCATAGCATAGGTAATGTCAGGTCTTGTCAAAGTTAAGTACAATAGCCTTCCAATTAGCCTTTTGAACTGTCCAGGATCTGTAAGTAGCTTCCCTTCATCCTTTGAAAGCCTTAAATTCTGCTCCATAGGAAATTTGACTTGTTTAGAACCAATGAAACCAGTATCCTTCAAAATTTCAAGAGCATACTTCCTTTGATTCAAGCTTATGCCCTCCTTAGTTCTTCTTGCTAACACAAGGCCTAAAAAGTACCTTAATGAACCAAAATATTTCAACCCAAACCTGTCATCAAGCACTTTCTTTAAACTGTCAACATATGTAGGGTCATTTCCTGTGAGTAGTATGTCATCAACATACACTAGTAGCACTGTAAAAGAAGACCCTTGAGTGCAAGTGAACAAAGAATAATCAGATTTAGATTGAACAAATCCCATTTGTAGAATAGTGTTTGAGAATTTCTTAAACCATAGCCTTGATGCCTGCTTAAGACCATAAGATTCTTGTTTAATTTGCAAACCATGTTCTCCCCCTTGCTGTGAAAACCAGGTGGTAAGCACATGTAGACACCCTCAACCAAATCACCATGCAAGAATGCATTATTAACCTCCATTTGGTGAAGAAACCACCCATTCACAACAGCCAAAGAAAGCACAATCCTAATAGACACAAATTTGGCCACATGAGAAAATGTTTCAGAATAGTCCAAACCAAGCTTTTGAGTGAATCCCTTAGCAACTAAACGAGCATTATAGCTTTCAATGGTGCCATTAGGAAGGTATTTTATTCTATACCCATTTATAACCAATTGGACGCTTCCCAAGGGATAATGGAACCAAAGCCCAAGTGTTATTAACCTGCAAGGCCTCAATTTCCTTGTCCATGCCAGCCCTCCATTCAGGATATTGAACTGCCTAATGAAAAGAGGCAAGTTCTAATGGAGTAGTATTAACTGCCATGACAAAAGAATGGAAGGTAGGGCCAAGGTGAGAATAATCCAAACAATCTGAAATATGATATGGCAAACCAGAATTGGACTTCATGCTAACAGAATTGCAAGAATACTTAGAAAGATAAGGTGGAGGATTATGGGGTCTAGTAGACCTTCTAAGGATGGGTAAAGATGTAATAGGTAAGGAAGAGGAAGACGAAATAGGAACAGGTTGTGAAATGGAAGAAGGTGATTCTGCAGTAGGATTTTCAGCAGGGACTGCAGTAGGTTCTGCAGAAGGTGAAGAAGTGGTGTCTAACACATAAGGACTAGATACAGGAAGAGGTGAAGAGGGTGCAACCACAAAAGGATATGAAGAGAAGTAGGAAGTAGTGTCTAAGGTACAATGAGGAAAAATCACATCATCCAAATAGGAAGTTAAAGGTTGAGATGAAAGAACATAGGGATATATATGCTCATAGAAAATGATGTTTCTAGAAATATGAATAGAATTGGAAGTAAGGTCCAAAACTTTGTAACCTTTTATGCCATGGGGATAGCCCAAGAACACACACTTCCTAGCCCTAGGTGCAAATTTGTCCCTATTATGAGGTAAAGTAGAGATAAAGCATAAACAACCAAAACATTTAAGATGAGCATAAGAGGGTGGAGAATGGAAAAGAAGTTCATAAGGACTTGAAGGACCTTGAAGGAGTCTGTTGATTAAGTGGACTACAGTTAAAATACAATCACCCTAAAAACATAAAGGAACCTTGGATTGAAACCTTAAAGCCCTTGCTACATTAAGAATGTGTTGATGCTTCCTCTCAACAACAACATTTTGTTGAGGGGTATCAACACATGATAACTCATGAAGATGCCATGAGACTGAAAGAAATCTTTATGGTAAAACTCAGTACCGTTATCACTTCTAATGATTTTAATTTTACTTTTAAACTGAGTATTCACCATAGAAGAAAATTGGGAAGAAAAGGTTGAGTATCAGACTTTTGCTTAAGAAGATAAACCCAAGTACATATAGTAAAATCATCCACAATTGTCAAAAAAAACTTAAAACCATCAATAGTACTAGTAGCAAATGGACCCCAGAGGTCACAATGAATCAAATCAAAAGGTTTAGTTGATACATGAGTAGTTGAGTACTAGAAGCAAAGGGAAGCTTCTTTTGCTTTGAAAAATGACAAAGGTCACAACAGGGTGTTTTATTGGCAGCATCAAAATGTACAAGTTTCTTTAACAAGAGAAGTTTTGAATAAGAGGGATGTCCTAATCTACTGTGCCATAAGTCTGAAGAAGAGATGGGACTAACAGTAGCAACAAGAGCAAATGCATGGGTTCTACAATCTGAATCTTGCAGTAGAAACAACCCATTTTGTTCTTTATCCAGACCAATCGTCCTTCATTGAGCAAGGTCTTGAATAAAACAACAATCACCAAGAAAAATAAGGCAACAGGAAAGATTCTTGGTGAGTTTACTAACTGATATCAAATTGAAAGTAAAAGAAGGCACACACAAAACATCAGTGTTAGGACATATGTGAATCATGTTAAAAACATATGTCATTTAGAATTGGTTTTTCCTTTGACAAAATGCACTTTACTTATAATTGGATAGATCTAAGATGGTTTAAGTCTTTAAGAAACATGTTATTCAAGTTAAGAGTTAAAACCATGAAAATCTGTTCAAGAAACAAGTGAAGAAGTGTTGTATTTTAAAGCTCGACAGCTAGCTCGGCAGATTGTATCTATCGAGATTTAAAAGGCAGTTTTAGACCGATGCTCGACAGATAACCTATCTATTAAGGATTATGAAAATCAGTTTTTCAGATCTGATTTCACGCATATTCGTGTGTATGTGTTTAGACTTTCTTTTCTCACAACCCTAAACATATATAAGGATTATTTTGCAAGCCATCTCAGTTGATGAAACTTGATGCAAAGGTTGTTGCACTTGTTGTTGCAAGCATATTGTGACCGAAGACATATGCCCTAGTTCATCTTTTTCTTGAAGAAACTGCTGCGTTTGTACGCCGTAAGGTTTAGTAACCAAGGGGCTTCTTGATTTTCATCGTGTGGATGAACTTGAAGAACTTTGCAGCCAACATCATTCTCAAGTTGGTGTGTTAGTCACGTACTTGGATCCGTGCATCGATTGGTTAGTCACATACTAGGAGTCATGTATTGAAAAAGAGAGATTGTCACTACAGAATAAGTCCAATTGGGTACTGGGGTAAGGGTTCAACTGTAGGTTGGTATAAGGTACTGAAATTCCTTTACTTATAACCGCTTGTTGTGATAATAATGGATTCTCGGGAGTGGTGATCTTAAAATCACCCGGTCGGATTTTTGCATTCGAGGTTTTTCCCATTCGTAAACAAATCACCGTGTCAACTTTATTTTTCGCTGCATTTAACTTAGTTGGTGATTTGTTTGTGCTACCACACATATTGCATGTTAATTAACTTAATTAATTCAATTGGCTAATTAATTGGTTAATTTATCACAATGAGTCAATACATTCTTGGCCTATTAATCAATAAGAGTTAATGTGGAAGAAACTTGCACTGTGCCTACATGTGTGAATAAAGCTTGTTCCCCATTTGGCAAATAGACACAAGTGTGGACTATAGAAGTAATTGTAGTCAATTAAGTAATAGAATGAACCATGTGATTTGTTGCTCCAGTATCAATGATCCAAGTATTAGACTTATTGGCATGCCTATCAACAACTTGAGTAGCAAATATAGAATGAGAAAGATTAGGTGAAATCCAATATGGATTACTTGAAAAATTGGATGAACAAGAGGATGAAGTGGAGGTGGAAGGTGAGAGTTGTGGAATGGAAGGATTTGGTCCCATGACAGAAGCAGTTTAATAAGCAATCTAAGCACCAATACCTGATCCAGAAGCCATATAATTCCTCAGAAAATTTAAAAAAAAAAAAAATTGCTCACATTAAGCCTGAGACAATGGAACCTGTGGACTAGTTTCCACATAAGAACCTCCAAAAGGATGACCAACATGGTTATGTGAAGCAATGTCTGGTTGAACACCAACATTTGGCAAAACTCCAGTAGTCATGAAGCCAGAATTCACTGTTGAGGGAAAGATATCTATTCCAAAATTTCTTGAGGGCTGCATTGAAGCAACTTGATTTGCCATAGCCTTGTTACCTCCTTTTGGTTTATAACCTTGAGGGTAACCATGAAGTTTATAACATTTATTTGCTATATGACCAGTAAGATCACAGTAAGTGCAGACAGGCCTATCTTTCTTAGCATTTCCCCCTTTTCCACCATGATTATGACCTTGATTGCCATGAAAATCCTTGCTTTTATTCACATACATAGCAACAACATCTCCAGATTGAATCATGTTGAAACCATGACCAATATTCCTTCTTTTCTCTTCTTGCAAATCAAGGAACACACTTTGCTAAGAGAGGGAAAAGGCTTAAGTAACAAAATCTAACCAATTATATTCCCCTAAGTCTCATTCAATCCCATAAAAAATGAAATACATTCTCCTTGTGCTGAGCATCAAGTTGAGAAGACTTAGATCCACAAGTACAAACTATGAATTGCTAGTAATTGGCAAATTCATCCCACAAGGTCTTAAATTTTGTGAAATAAGAACTCACCGAGAGTGATCCTTATGAAAGATGAGATATCTCATTCTGAAGCTCAAAAAGCCTTGGAGTGTTACCCTGAGACAACCTATCCTTGAGATCAATCCATAAATCTTTCGCAGTGTTGATGTACATAACACTTGCCTTCAAATCCATGCTAAGTGAATTTGTTAACCATGAAAGCATGTGAGAGACCGCGCCCCTGGCCCGTTTAAATGAATGTTGGGCCAAACCTACGTGAATGGGTGGAGTCGTGTTATTGTCTCTCAAAATGAAGGTTTGGCTAGTTATATTTTCCTCTTTAGATTAAGAATTTTACAATGAAGCCGCCACTTATTTAATTGTTGGAATAAATAAGAAAACCATAATTGAAAAATTCATCATTTTATTAATTTGAAATTGAATTTACATTAAACATAGGAAATTACATGGTTTTGGTCCTAGATATAATCTAAGATAAAGTACATGCCTTTGTTTCCTAGTTACAATCTAGAAATTGAAAATTACAAGGATAAGCATTTGATCTACTAACTCTTAATCTAAGTTCGGAGGTTATGTTATAAGGTGGGAAGGTGTTAGGTTCCCACCTTGCTTGGTGAAACCAGTCTTCTAGACTATGGTGGCCAACATTCATATCACATCATCTAATATGTTATCAATCAATTTGCATGTTGAATTTAAAGTGTGTGCATGTGATAAACCCTAATTCAATTTATTAAGCACTTCATTTGGATTGAAAAATAAATTCTAGTTAATGTATGTGGATGGTGATATCCTAGATTTGAGGATTTGAAAGAATTATAAAACAAACATTTTTTTATATTTTTAATGTAGATTTAAGATTAAAACTAGTGTTATGCATGAATATGTGATGAATAACCAAGAACATGTGAAGAACATATAAGAACAATTAAGAACATTCAAACATATTCAAAGGAATGTAAATGATTATTATCATGCTTTAATCTTAAATTCTCATCATGGAAACACAATAAACAAGTTAGGATAAGAGATTATACTTTCATGCAAGATGCATATAGTGGAGAAGGAGACTCTTGGTAGAGGTCCTAAGAGTGAAGAAAAAAAGAAAAACCAGGAGAGGGAGAGTGAGTCTCACTCAATACCTTGAGTCTCAGAAAGACCAAGATATAATAAGACTACTCTACTTCACTAGAACTCAAAAGAGGAGAAGAGAGGGGTTTTTTTTTTTTTTTTTTTGTCACCTGGAATGAAGGAGAGGAAGGGTTTATATAGTAGCGGTAGAGGGAATATGAAGGAAAGGCTATTTAATGAGGGTTGACAAGGATTATGAACCTAGACGTCATTTTAGCCTTGGAGAAAATCTGGTGCATTAAATGGAGAGACTGGTGGGAGTGGGGAGCAAGCCAAAATTCGATTTTCCCGTAACTACTGTAACAGCCTGTAGAGCCAACTTCAAAAAAATCATATCTGACTCAATTATGATCGGAATTATCTCGTTCTTGTGCTCAAATTGAAGCCCCGGATGTCTAGTTTCTGGGAAAATTAACCTCATTCACAGATTCAAAATATTTTGAGAGATATCGATGAAATAGTTAGTAGAGGTCATTTGTTAGAAAATGGTTTCAACACAATTAACATTAATAGATCCTAAATTAGTTTCCAATTAACATTAAATAGCTCCAATCACTCTCATTTCAGACTTAATTGGTTCCAAATTTACTCTAATTAAAATATAATTGCAAAAATTACTCATTAAATAATTAATGTTTAATTAACTAATTAATTAGATGTATGCAATCTCACCATAAAATGTAGTCCTAACCAATCAAATTATGACACATCATTGATCTCCAATTGATTATACTTATAACCAATTGAAATCAATTGTTCATAATCACATATAGTCGGACTCAATTTGTGATAGTGCATCTCAGCCATTAAAACTTGATTTGATGATAACTTTCAATCTGGTGGTTTGATTAGAGCTTATGACCAGTCGATTTGATCGTTACAATATCAAGATCATTTTGGTGAAATAAGATTAAGGATCTAATGGCCAGAATCAAGATGTATATTTTCAAGGTGAAAGTACCATTTACGCTCCATGTGAGGTTAAATACGGGTTGCAAAATAGGGTGTCAACAGAATGCTTCCCAAAGGTCCGATAGATTTGAGTTTGGACGTACTTCCCAGAGGTCCAATGGAATTGGATTTTGGACGTGCTTCCCAGAGGTCCGATGGTTTGAAGTTTGGACATGCTTCCCAGAGGTCCGATGGTATTGGATTTTGGACGTGCTTCCCAGAGGTCCGATGGTTTGAAGTTTGGACGTGGTTCCCAGAGGTCCGATGGTTTAAAGTTTGGATGTGCTTCCCAGAGGTCCGATGGAATTGGATTTTGGACATGTTTCCCAGAGGTCCGATGGAATTGAAATTTAGACGTGCTTCCTAGAGGTCCGATGGAATTGAATTTTGGATGTGCTTCCCAGAGGTCCAATGGTTTGAAGTTTGGACATGCTTCCTAGAGGTCTGAGGATTTGAGAGGTATTATTCATGCCGATGTTTGTGGGCCTTTTACCCTAATACCTGCAAAATAAATATTTTCAATTAGTAACGAAGTTATTCATTGAAAAGACTTTGGCATACCTAGCGAATGCCCCTAGTTTGGAACATCTTCCATGCTGAGGGTGGACAATTGACTTGATGTTGCACCGCTGGAGAATATGGAAGAAGATGATAACTTTTTGTTCCTGAAGAAGAATTTAATGAAGTTTTTTTTTTTTTTTTTTTTTTTTTGGAAATCTTGAATTTTTTGACAGAATTGAAAAAATTTACTTTTTGAAGGAATTGAAATTGAAATTTTTATTTATTTTTATTTTTTATGGTAACCTAAGAAGTATGAGCCCAATGCCCCTAGTCCCATGGCTTTTTGAAAATTCTCTCTTTTCTTTTCTTCTTCTCTCTCTCTCTCTCTCTCTTTTTTTTTTTTTTTGAATAAGAGGTGGTCCTTTGAACAACGATTTTGGCAAATCAAAGTGTTTAAGAATCAAACAAATCTCTTTGATTAGGAAGGATCAAGATCATTAAACTCATGTAATCAAATTTGCTTCATCCTTTTAAACATCGTCAGATTAAGTCTCCAAAGGCAATCAAGAAATGAAATGTGATAATATATATGAATCACATTGTTGGGTGCAAACAAGGAGAGTGCCCTAGATTTGGAAGTTCTTTAGAGTCATTTTGAGGATTTGAGAATTTGAGAAATTTTGTCCTCGGACATATCATTCTGTGGGGTTTGACAATTTTAAGCATTTTTCCTTTTTAATTCAAGAGAAAAATATTATTAGAGTTTAAGATGCGCCTACAATTAGCAAGACTTCAAGGAGGTCTTATTCATGGGTTGTAATGTAGGCCGGGTTTAATTTATGAAATGAATGATATAAAAAGGTTTAAAATTCCCTATGATGTTCTCCTAAGTATGCATTACTCAATAATCAAGTATTGGAGGAGTTTTCCCATTTCTTCTTTGCCATCTTCTCATTAGTCTTCATTGATTACTTGTATCAACATTTGTTTTTATGCTCATTCCCTTGAATCATACCTCTAGACTTTCATCTTGTAAAATCATTTTCTTTTTAGGTTACATCTTCAAGTTCTCAATTTGTTAAGGTTTTTTTTTTTCTTTGGCCCTAACTTTTGCCTAGACCGCCCTTTTGGGTTTTTAACCTAGCGGGCTTCTTTTTTTTTTTTTTTTTTGGCCTTTCATCTCTTGATTGAACTTTTGGGGACATTTTGCCATCCTTGTTTTTCTCAGATTAATGATTTTTGGTCATTTTGATGCACTTTCTAGACTCCTTTCTTGCCTCGATGCACTTGCACCTTTCTGTGCTTGATGAATTTTTCCTTTTTTGATGAAATTTCTTTTGGATGAATCTTGTATTCCTCTTGGCATGATGAATTTTAGGCTTTTCAAATTTGATGCACACTTTTTTCTCTCACATTGATGGAATTTCATTTCTCTTTCCTTGATTGAGTGAAAGCTCATTTTTCTTTGATGATCTCTTATCTTTATCTTAATGAATTCTCCACTTGTCTTTCATGTCTTCTAGGAGATCTTTATCAATTAGCTTCAAAGCTATAAGGTCGACTCCTCCTCAACATGAGATTTAAGTATGCATACTTTGAATTTTTCCCACCCTCGGTTTAGATTTTAGTGGGTTCATGCGAAAAAGAGGCCAAGTGTTTGAAGGCTCAAATGGGCTAGCAATGGATAATGATCGTTCTAGGTATTAGGAGATAATCTTGTTTAACCAAAGATGGCCTCCTATCCCTAGTAATGCTTGCTTGAAGGCACAGTGACTTAAGCTCTTTTAATAAATTCATTTTAAAAGAAAAAGTATGAATGCTCTAATGTTGTGAAACAAAAGACTTTTGAAAATTGGATCAAGTGCATGGATTCTTGGGATTTTCCGATAGATTGATTCCTTTTGATTTCCTTTTAAGACCATTTCTTCTTATATTCTAAATTGAGTAACAAAAGTCTTTACATGGATCAAATGAAATTAATCATTCCTTGGTACAAGTTGATTGCTCAAGCCTTTTAACATCAAGATTTAGAAAATGTTTTGTCCAAGGGATCCTCATGTACCATTTTGAAAAGAAGACTTTAAAGAATCTTGAAATCTTTGAAACTAGGAAGTCCAATGCCCCTAGTTCAAACAATTTTTATTTTTATTTTATTTTATATGAATTAAGGGCTCAATGCCCCTAGTCTGAAGACTTTTTCCTTTTTTTTGGGAAAGATTTGGAAATCTTGGATTTTTTTTTTTTGTTTTTTTCTTAATATATATACATGAACAAAGCTCATTAAATGCTACATGAAAATTTTGAATTCAAAGAAACATAGAAACATGGAATAAACAAACAAATTTTAAGTTTAACCACGATGTTGCAAACCAAATGTGGAGCGAGGCAAAGTTGGGCCACTTGCTTCTTCTTGGTCCATCTAGGATGCTTGAGACTTAGTATGCTTGAACCTTCATTATGATAAAATGGCTTGGGCTTGCACTTGGAAGGCTTGAACCTTGATTATGATCTTTTGGTATTTGCTTGAAATGGCTTGGGCTTACACTTGGAAGGCATGCATCTTGTGAGCTTTTGGCCTTTGATGTTGACCATGTCTATACACCTTTGATGGGCTCAAGTGTTGGGCTTTGATTCATTCAAGAAAAAAATTTGGTCTTCCATGCCAAGTACAGTTCAATCATAGGCTTTTGGGCTTAAGTTCATTCACATCATACAAGGTTCAAATAGTCATGATAGGCTCAAGCATTGGATTTGAGTTATCATGGTTCAAACAACGGCCAAACAAATGCATAATGAAATGCAATTTACATGGACCGACCTAAAGGTAGGTTCTATGAGTTATTACAACATGGGTAAAAGGTAGGTTAAAGGTCCCCACAAGCTAGGACGTCATACCTCCCAACTTGTGACTCCAGGAGCAACATGTTGGTTCGAACAGTACAGTTTGTCCTTATGAATCACCATGGTAAAACCATGATGATCCTTGTCGTGGTGGGTGGTAGGTTCACCGCTGGGTATGTGAGTTTCAGGAAGACCACAATCCACGGTTAATACTACCGGGCTTCCGGGCTAGCACACAAATAAAACAAATTTCATTCAAGCAAATGATGCATGATATGCAAAATAATGACATATTAGACATATTATATACAAAAAGCAATAAAAAAACAATGACATAGTTGGCCACCATAACCTAATTGAATCTTAACCCTCAATATCCCCAGCGGAGTCGCCATTGTGAGAGACTGTGCCCCCAGCCCGTTTTAATGAATGTTGGGCCAAACCCACGTGAATGGGTGGAGTCGTGTTATTGCCTCTCAAAATGGAGGTTCGACTAGTTATATTTTCCCCTTTAGATTAAGGATTTTACAATGGAGTCACCACTAATTTAATTGTTGGAATAAATAAGAAAATCATAATTGAAAAATTCATCATTTTATTAATTTGAAATTGAATTTATATTGAACATAGGAAATTACATGGCTTTGGTCCTAGATATAATCTAAGATAAAGTACATGGCTTTGCTTCCTAGTTACAATATAGAAATTGAAAATTACAAGGATAAGCATTTGATCTATTAACCCTTAATCTAAGTTCGGAGGCTATGTTACAAGGTAGGAAGGTGTTAGGCACCCACCTTGCCCGGTGAAACCAGTCCTCTAGACTATGGTGGCCAACATTCATATCACACTATCCAATATGTTATCAATCAATTTGCATGTTGAATTTAAAGTGTGTGCATGTGATAAACCCTAATTCAATTTATTAAGCACTTCATTTGGATTGAAAAATAAATTCTAGTGAATGTGTGTGGATGGTGATATCCTAGATTCAAGGATTTGAAAGAATTATGAAATAAACATGTTTTTCATATTTTTCATGTAGATTTAAGATTAAAACCAATGTTATGCATGGACATGTGATGAACAACTAAGAAC